>JAMZAV010003938.1:0-89345 GCA_024449915.1 Sweltsa coloradensis | reverse complement strand
TAAAAAAATCAGTAGAAAATTTTCATTAACAAGTTTATTTTAACTAGTTGAAGATGAAAACAAAGTTTATAAAATTGAAGTCTCATTTTTTTTTAATTGCCACATTTGGCACTGACAGGCATAATTTAAATTAGTTTGGCATTTTTATCGAATATAGATTATATACACGCAAAAAGCGTTAATAACACGTCTAGTTGCATGCGGCACTTAATTAATATGCTCATAAATCTATGTATGTGTATTATCAACTATACAATAACCATACAATAACGATACTTAATGTTTTGGAAAATTCATATCACATCGTATAACTTACAAGCAAGAACCTTATGTTAGGAGCAATACAAAATCCGCGCGCCAGACGATGTTTTCAGACCAGCTACTACTCGCAGTTTTGTCGAGCAAACGAAGGTGTCGATGAAACGGCGGTGCCGGGCATCTCAAAGTTGTCGATGAAACGGTGGTCACGAACATTTCAAATATTAAATGAATTTGTCGATGAAACGGCGGTGTCGATGAAACGAAGTGTCGATGAAACGGCGCGCCCCCTACGAATGCTTATGTTGACATAAAAATCAATTAATCTTCACAGCGTTTTTAACCCAAAACTGTGTAGGTTATTGATTTGTTAGAGTCTTTCAAACAATTATTCTTGGCCCCCTAAGACCATATTGTATTTTTTTAAATTAAACTTACAAAAACATGAGTTTTTTTTATGTTATTACTTGTTTTTCTGCGGACAATATCATGAAGACAGTTTGGGTCTCGAAATCTTTAATATTTTTCATAAACTGTTGTACTGGATTGAAAATTCAACTTCAACTTCCTTTTTTCTAGTGTTGCCTATGATGACCAACATTGGACATACCCAGGTTGTTCCGATTCTGCTGGTTCAATTTCTGATTGGTGGCAACGCTGTAAAGAATGTGGCAACATCTCGACTTAAGGGGAATCCCTAGACCCAAATATGATTCCTTAAGAATGCAGTAAAGACGTCTGAAAAGTAAGTAGAATGTAAGAGGGGCTTAATAAAAGAGCGGATTATTTTTTTGAATTTTTTTTTGACGGGACATATAGCCTCAGAATCAACAATTGTATTCAAATTACTGGAATCAGTTGCTCAAGTTCAAAATTGAATTTTTAGCAGCGGTTTTTTGTATATTATTTCTACACTCCTTTATCTACAACTTAAATAAAAGGATTTTTGTATTTATATGGTTTGTTGCGTTGCACAATTTTTTTCGCCTGCCGGTACAATTTCAAATTTTGTACCGTTTAACGAAAAAATCGTGCAACGCCTGAAATCATATAAAACCAATAATACTTATATTTAGGTTGTAGATAAAGGAGTGCAGAAATAAAATACAAAAAACCACTGCTAAAAATTCAATTTTGAACTTGAGCAACTGATTCCAGTAATTTGAATAAAATTGTTAATTCTGAGGTTATGTCCCGTCAAAAAAATTATCCGCTCTTTTATTAAGCCCCTCTTACATTCTACTTACTTTTCAGACGTCTTTACTGCATTCTTTAGAAATCATATTTGGGTCTAGGGATTCCTCTTAAGATAAGTGGTGGTTTAATAGAACAGGTAATTGTCGAACTCAGGCGCGTACGAACTCTTTCTCAAATTGGGGGGGGGGGGGGGGGGGGGGAGCTCGACAGGGGATTGGGGAGCTGGTGCACTTTGTTTGCTTCGTCTACATCCTTCAACTAGCTACAAGTCAGCACACCCTAGAAACAAAAAGCCCTGGTTTACTGACTGTTGCTGGTTTTTTAGTTGTAGCCTATGTTTAATATTCCGAAAAAAGTCGGGGGCACAAAAAAGGGTGGCCGGGGGGGGGAGGGTAACTGCCCCTTTCCCTCCCTTAATACGCGCCTGGTTGATCAAAACTATATTAATTGAACGAGTGAGCTGTAGCGAACGTAGTGATTTCCATTCGACTTAAACGGCCCTGATGGTTTTTCTGCGTGCGTGCGTGTGTGTGTGGTGTGTGTACGTTGAAAATCAGCCCGCAGCCGAATCGCTGAACAGATTGCGCTGAAATTTTAAACGGACATCCGGTACGAGTTTATTGAGAACTGCTAACAAAATCAGCAAGATTCATTGCGATTTAAACCTACAAGAAATGATAAACTGAGAAATAGACTTCCAATGTTTAGAAATTATTTTAACGACAATGTTTTTAGATTTTGAAAAGATATTTTTTGTTTGTTTTTCGCCTGGCCGTGAAATGCCGTGCCCATGCAAGGTCAGTCGAATGTTGGACGTCAAGGTACCCCCAAATTCCGCTCGTAGATTGAGTAAACCTTGCAATATTTTCACGTATTTCGTACTGGCTATGTTTACCATAGTTGGCCCTATTGCCACAGATGATGGACTACCCTGCGTTATATGCATTTCAAAACATGTTTTAATTATTTTTGAAATACAATCTAGAAATTACAAAATCTTTCCCGACCATTGAACCCACGTCTCCCACATATCGGCTACAAGGGCGCCTAGCCAACTAGACTAGGGAAACGCCAAAGTAGTAGTTAGACGAGTGAGCGAGTCATGTTGTGAGTACCCGAGAACATTTGCATTTAAGTTTGATTATATTCGTATAAATAATAGTTTTTTAAAGTTTAGTTGGTATACGGGGACGGGCGCGTCAACTGTAAGGTCATAATGCGCCTCTCTAGCCTATGATAGGCTAGGTAGGCCTAAGTTAGGGGGAAGAAAAGTAATGTAATCGGGTACTCAACACATGGCTCACTCACTCGTTTTAACAACGACTTTGGCGTTTTCCCTAATGTATTTCTTGATTTGGATAGTTGGGAAATACTCCTGAGGGTGGAATTGTTTATATTCAATACAATTCAGAAATTACAAAATCCATTCCAACCGGGGTTCGAACCCGGGTCTCCTTCATTCCAGGAAGGCGCCTTAGCCAACTAGATCACCGAGAACTTTTATTTCAATCATAATTTATAAATTTTGCCGAGTTCTTGAGATACAACTAAAAATCTGTAATTATTCACTTTTTAAATTGTCGGGAATATTTTCTCCTTAAAGCTTAGATGGTCTAAGAAACGATCAAGGGAAGGGTCAAACAGAAAAACTTGCTAAATAAAATAATTGCTACTACTTCTTATAACAATACCCAAATCGCGAACATTAATAATTTAATTTAAACAGTTGATATTCTATTGACTTCATGCCACAAATAACAAAATAATTAACCCATAATAAATTAATCTTGCTTTCCCAGACCAGCCTGTCAACTCATGTCCAATCTAAACTAAACTAGCCGGTTGGCCTTTTCCACACTCAACGGTAATAATACCAATTTGGTTCATTGAATTATTTATTACTCTACTAATGTGGTATGAATAAAATACTAAGTACCTAATCGATGAAGATATCATTAACAACATTATAATAAATTGACATTTTACACTAACTTTGTTTTAAACTATTCATTAAGTGAAGTGGAATTTAAGTAAGGTACACGACTATGCCCCTTTCTTAGTCGATGCATAGATTATTTTAGCTTAACAAAGTTATCGCCGTAGCCTGAACGTTGATCAAGCAAAAAGTATTTTTAAAAAACGATTTAGTAAAATTGAGAAAGTAAACAAATAAAATTATTATTTATGTTTCCGTAAGCCCGATTCTCATATTTTTTAAATACGTTAAAGCAATTTCATTCATAACAATCAATGTATAAATTGAAACAAATTTAATTATAGGCATTTAAAAATCCAATTTAGCTTTAAAACCATTTGAATGTAATTTTATATTATTATATTTCTTAAGATAAATATTTGGAACAAACTTCAAATCCATCACATTGTTGCATTACATTTGTGTCACTTTTGTTTGTTTATACTTTCGAGTAATCCATCAAGTTTAATTTATTCGCGTGATCACGTCTAAAGTGCACAACATGCAAGTTTTCGATGTACTCCACTTGTTCACCAAAAGTAAGTTGTATTAGAATATGGAACCTACTAGACACATTATATAAATTAAAATGAACAAGTGGAGTGGAACGGTTATTTATCAAATAAATAAATAAATAAATAATGAGTAAACACAACCATGATGGGTTATACTACAAATTAATTGACTTCATAGAACATTTTCCAATATTATCATGTGTTTTTTGCTAATGGTGTTTGCATAAAAATAAATTTGATTGACAGGTCAATTAACTGGAGTATATGTTCCGTTATAATCGAACCACTTTCAGATAGTGGACGAAGAATACAAGAAATGGGAACACACAATTCTGTAATATTAGTGCTCATATTTTACCTATTAATTACGGTACCTTCTTCAAGTAGTAATAATTTTATTGAAAACAAGTCTGAATTGATCGAACATTTGAGAAATTACTTAAAATTTGGTTGTGTGTATTTGATTCAGTCAGACGATTTTAGTTTTATTAACGTTCAGATTATGAACATTCAAAGACGTTTGTCTGATCACGGCATCTCATCGGCCGCGATAAACACGACGTCCGTCATTGACAACGACCACCGCCTTCTAGCATCCTGCAACAAACCGATTTATATCAACTTTGACGACAACGAGGCAAAGATACGTTTTAAAATGTTATCAGAATCGAATAAACTTTCAGGAGGGATATGGTTTCTTTTCCTTGAAGTTTCCACGAATCTAGACGAGTATTTCATCAACATCAACATTCCGTTTGATTGTGAGTTTATCGTAGCAGCCCCACTGGACACAGATGGGCGCATCGGCTTCACCGAAGTATATCGAGTTGCTGAACAAACCCCCCTCCAGAAGCTTTCATTTGGTGTTTCAAGATTTCTCGGTGATTTCGATTGGCCAAACAAAAGTTTCTATGAACGACGAAGCAACCTTAACGGAGTTGTCTTGAAATCAAGCACAAACGCATGGCCACCATATCTCTATATTTCGAATGAGTCGTCTACGAATCGAACGCTGACAACAGGATTACTTGGCGAAGTCTCTAAATCCTTAGAGCACAATATGAACTTTGAAATTAAACATATAGTACACTACGATGACTCGTGGGGAAAACTGTTAGAAAACCGTTCTTGGGACGGATTGATCGGCGTCATCGTTCGCAATGAAGCGACAATGACCGCGGTTGCGCTGAGTATGACACCGCTGCGATTTCGCTACATTTCCTACACTATTCCACTATTTTCCCATTACGCACGTGTGTACCTAGGTGAACCAAACAGACCTTCTTCTTTAATAAGTTTGCTGTCTCCATTCAGTTTTCAGTTGTGGTTAGCCTTTCTAATCTGTGCTCTGAGTTTGTCCGCCATCTTAGCTCTACTTTGCAAAGAAAATGGCCGCCAATCTTTTAAAGACATCTATTTTCACATTTTTACTGCCATATTCTGTCAACAAGGATTAACCGACGATTCCAAAGCATCCTCAAAGCGTATAGTTTTATTCACTGCCTATTTGATGGGAATAATATTGTTAACCAGTTACTCCTGCTTTTTCATATCCAGTCTTACTCACGACATTCACAATTTGCGTTTCAGATCACTTGAAGGGTTACTTAAAGATGGTACTTACTCCTTGGGGATGAGGAAAGATGGCCTCATTTACAATGAGTTCAAAAACGCACAGGAAAACCAAAGCGTTATTAAACAATTGTTTGTGAAACATGTCTCAACAGATCCGGATAACACACCAGTGACCCTGAAAGAAGGTTTCTCAAAAGTATGCGACAGAAAATTTGCATTTTTAGCTGAAGAGGAAAGCCAATCCGTCTTGAACTCGCCCTGTAACTTGGTGCATTTGCCGAATCCGTTTGCAAAACGAAATGCTGCGTTTGTCTTCAATAAAAACAGTCCGTACATTGGAATTTTTAACACTAAAATCCTAAGACTTATTGAAGGCGGTATATTAAATAAACTACGTAGAGATACTTTCGATAAATCCTTTCAGCTGGACAGAAAAGATAAAAATTCATTGTCATTTCTGAAGATTTCTCCCATGCTTGTATTGTTATCTGTTGCGATCATAAGCGCTTTACTGATATTTTGTTTTGAACACTTTAAGTATAACCATTCGCACTCACCAGCAGATAAGACAGTGTTCAGTTGAATTTGCACAAAACTTTATTTTAAAAACCATACACTCAAATTCAATTTCGTCCAGTGGCAGTGATACAGAAAATAATACACTAAAAGGTACATTAGTTTAAGCCTTCTATCCTCAATGCTTTTCAGTACGCAAGGTTTTGATATGTTTTTCCAAGTTTTTGTATACGTGGAGTACAAATATTTTTTTAAATACTGAGATAATCCGTCATATATTTATGGATAAACAAACTGTAAAACCAAGCACGTTTTAATAATTATACGTAAACCAAAAATTGTTTATGCTGATAAGTTAGAATATTTCAATGCATTCAGTAAGATAAGCATTAATAGGCACATTTGGGAGTTTCTATCCAGCAATATAATCACTAGATCAATATAATAGCTGTATTACATTACATTCAACATGTCACAAGTCACAACAAATGTAATTTTGGTTACTTTTATCTAATAACTACTGCACTGTAAAGCAGTTGAAATAATTACCGTTTTGTTTGTAATAAAATATGTTATAACAGTGAAATGACCTTTGATTTGTAGCATGTGTAGCATGTTGATTTATAGCATGTTATAATAAATAATACTTTTTGAGGGAAGCCTGTCCATGGGTGCATTTCATACCCCTCTTATAAGGTGCCTAGCTAGATATGTTGCGGATAGGACACTTGTGAAAGGATGTCCGAGGGCTCTTTAAGAGGACTCAATCCATTGCATTCGCAATAACGACTGAGGAAAACCTAGGGTAAAACTTCAGTCATGATTGCCGGTCTTGACGGGATTTGAACCCGGGACCTCCCGAATCAGAGTCGCTCGAGCCAACACTGTCGGTTGGTGAGTTTGCTCGTGCACTATAGGCTACTCAGGGTATAACATGATGAGGAAAGTGAAACATCTTGCTCATAGGTTCTCAATTATTACATTTATTGTTTCAATATACGTGGCAAATGTGTGAATTCTATAAGGAAAGGTAGACTATAACAATGTCTCATGAAAATACTTTGTCACCTAAAGTGGGACGTGGATAGTTCCTAAACAGGCTTTACACGAAAAATATACGAAGTTTTTTGTCCGATATAGTTAAGAGTACGACTGTACTATAACCGGCCATGTGATTAAAAGGGGTATTCACCCGCTAAACTAAAAAAAAATATATTTCATCCAGGCTAACATAGTTATGAATTTAGAAATTAACAGAAACATTATTGGGTCCACTATTCCACTATTACCAGAATTTTTTTGTCGAACTTGGTAATTTTCGAGCTAGGTCCTATCGGCAAAAATCTCCCATAAGAAATAACATGGGGACGTTAATGCCCTGTGAGTGTTGAGTGTGTGTGTGTGTGTTGTGCGTGAGAGGATTTTTATTAAAAAAATTAGCCATTATTTGAAACTCGACAAGGCTTTTCTGTAAATGCGCTATTTTTTGCTTTGTTATTTGGGCACATTGTCCGGTCAAAATATACTGGTTACCAAGAAGGGGAGTGATTTTCGGTAAGTATATTTTGCGTTTCTCGGTTTGGATTAATCGGAAACACTCCTGGGTGATATGTTTTATTTACTACAATTCAGAAATAAAAAGTCCGCCCCAACCGAGAATCGAACACGGATCTCCCACATTCCAGTGGACGTCTTAACCACTAGACCATCAGGAGGGTACATGTTATGCCTGAATTGTAGTTGCATTATACATCTGAATGGATGGAACAGTACTGCACGAATATCTGCTGCCTTTGAACTGACCACAAACATTAATTATAATGTCATTACCTTTACGCAGGTATGAGCGAGGTTTATTTCTCGATTTGGTTATCGGGAAACACTCCCTGTGCGGTGTAATTGTTTATTTACTACAATTCATTCATCAAGAATGTGGGGATCCGTTGTTCGATTCCCGTTGGGCGGACTTTTTAATTCTGAATTGATAAATGAAAAATATATATATATATATTTTGCGTGTTTGAGTGTATATTTGCGCACAGTTTCCAGACACGATATTATAAAGGGCAATTTTATATTGGTACGATGCTCTAGTATATGTGGAACAAGAAAGAAGCAGGTTAAAGCCGATTTAAGAAATTTCCCAAAACAAAAATTTTCGCAAATTACTGGGTTAAAAAAAATTAAAAAAATCGAATAAAATCACAGTTACAAGACATAATTTTTTAAACGCTCATTTTACTGTAGTATTATGCAGCGCTATAGATTAAATGGTAAAAGAATGGGGTAATAGCCCCTTTAAACACTTTCAGCTCCATAACATAATAGTGCAGGGAGCACTTGTGGTAGAACCAATCCCCATTTATACAAAAATTAGTAAAAAAAAAAAAAACGGCAGCCAAGCTCTCCTTCAAAAGTCTTCGGCTGTGAATGCTGTGAGATATAGAAGTTGAGCCAAGCTTTTTATTCTTTCTCCCTAGTTTCGCTTTGAAAAGAAGTAAGATCATTTCGCCTGTTGACGAGCGCCAAGCCAACGATTTTTGTGGTAAAAAAGTAAAATTCTTAAACTCGAAATCATAAAAAATTTGCTTGGCCGTGAACCAAATTCAATGGCCAAGACATTTTTTTTTAAACTGACACAGCGACTTGCAACTGGCCATGGCGTTCTGCTATACCAACCGATTCAACATCACCACCCACCGAACCAACCACTTGTAATTTTAGGTGCGCCGCACTTGAGAATGACTTTGACTCCTTGCCTTTTGTACTAAATTGTTATCATGATTTGAACACAAGAATCTTATTTCTTGTGTTCAAATCCACGTTCGGTGGTTTCTTCCGCGAAAGTTTGATTACTCCCTGATTTGCTGTTCGTGATTTTTGGCAAACCTCATAATCGTTTGAGTGGGATCGTCTATTAAATCAGTTTTTTCTTTTTCTTTTTCTTTTTCTTTCTTTCTTTCTTTCTTTTTTTTTTCTTTTTTTCCTTTTTTTCTCCTTTTTTTCTTTCTCTTTTCTTTTCATTCCCCACCCTTTTTTATTTAATCAATTAATTAATTGAATTTAATATTCCTTTTGAATTTTTTACCAAAATCATTGTGTTTTAATACATTGTAGTTGTAATATTAGTAATTCAAATATTTACTTAACTGTTAGTTCATTGCTGTACCTGTATATATGTAAGTAGATTTATTTAGTTGTCCTCCTTTGTAAATTAGTTTTTTTAACTGAATAGGATAGACGATAAATAAATAAATGAAGAATTAAAAATTAAAAAATGATATGAGCAGAGAAAGAAGCCATTTTATACTGGATAGCGACAAAGAAGAATGGCTGAAGAAGCCCCTCTCTGCACAGGAAAAAAAGAGACATTAGTTGAAAACAATAGTTAGAACATACAATTACCCACAAATCAGTGTAAGTAAAAATAAAATCGGTCAACTGTGTCACGAGCTAAGTATATTTTTTAATATAGTACTGACTAAGCTTTTCAATGATCGCATATCCAAAAACAAAATGGCGTCTAAAAAAACTGATACCACAATTAGAAGTGACCGTCCTCCCTAGAGATGTTCCAAAAGGTGCATACTACCACGTGGTCAAGTCAAATCTTTATTTTCATCTTTTCCCCCCAGTTTTTGGCTCCTGGTCTAATTGTTTGGTGTCTAGGCTAGCTAGTCTTCTTGGTGTGAAGCGTTCTGACCAGGCCAAAGTATAAGAATACCCAGAGTTCAGAATCTGAAACGTAGAAACACAGAGTTAATGAACAAAGAACAAGTACTTCAAACAAATACATAAGTTGATTCGATAAACTAGGCTAGGTTTACAAGTAAACGCTTCTTATACAGTCGCGTTTATGGATGAGCATGTGGAGACCTATATCCCTGCCTTCCTATATTTGAAAAGATTGTAATAGTGCGAATAGTATTATTAGTTATTGAGATCTTAAGATTACATAATTTGATTACATATTGATTTAAAACCTCTTCCCCCCCCCCACGTACACATATAATACCATCTGCTTTCGATCCTCCTTTTTCCACCTTTATTTAAATATATTTTATATTTATTACATATTTAAAACACCGACAACTTGCAATCTGTCGATTTCAATTGTCTTGCTTTCCTTAGGAAAAAATAATGTGTTAGATTGTTCTTTTATAATTTATAATCTAATTTTTGTGGGAAATCTGCCCACTGCCCAGGGTGCAATTCATGCCCCTCTTCAGAACAAGGTGTATAGGAGAAGATAATTGTGTAGGTATTTTTCGAGAGCTGTTAAAGAGGACTTCATTCCTTGCATTCGCATTAACGATTAAGGAAAACATCCAAGGAAAACTTTTGACTCCCAACCCAAGACCAGAACATTATATTTTCTAACAATATACCAACAGTCATTGTATGGCATTGTACTTTCATCAGAACAGAATGTCTGTCAACTCTACATTCTTAATGCCCCACAACCCACTCTGTCAACATGGCAAAACACGTTTTTTTCTCCCCTGGTAATACAATCATCCTACATTTGAGGGTTTCAGACCCGGTATTGTATATATTTAAGCAAGAACATATGTTCGTTCATTGCATAACTCTAAGCTAAGCTAAGCAAACAGATAAAGTGAAATATTTGCAACACACGTACACTAGTGAACGTCTCCATGTTTAGCGTGATAAACGAGGCAGCTGTCAGAACCACAGGTCGTACAGATCTAGACATAATAATCTGCATAGAACGCTTGTAGGATGTGGAGGCTTCTAGCCAGTCACTGAAGTACATTGCGTCGTTCACGTTCATACTCTGTAACAAAAGAAAACGTAAGTATGACCGCTGTAGGGTATACATAGTTTGACCTGGTGTGGCTGTCAGAACCACAGGTCGTACAGATCTAGACATAATAATCTGCATAGACGCTTTGTGGTGTGAAGGCTCACTAGCCAGTCACTTGAATACATTGCAGTTCACCGTCTCATACTCTGTAACAAAGAAAACTAAGAATGAGCCGCTGTAGGGTATACATAGTTTGACCGAGAGCTGATAACACAGGTTCGTACATTTCTAACATTATAATCTGGATAGACGCTTGATAGGTATACGTAGGAGGCTTATAGCCAGTCACTGAAGTACATTGCGTCGTTCACGTTCATGACCTGTAGTAAAGAAACGTAAGTATCACGCTGTAGGTATTAACCATAGTTTTGACCCTGGTGTGGCTGATCAGAACCACAGGTCGTACAAGACTAACATTTATAATCTGCATAGTAACCTGTTAGGATTGGAATGCTTCTAGACCATCACTGAATTACAATTGCGTCGTTCCGGTTTCATACTTCTGTAAAAACAGAATAACGTACAACGTATGATCCCCACTTAGGTCGTATACAGTAGTATTTATATAGTGGTCCCAACGAAAGAATGCAGGTGGCTCGAAATTGTTTTCCCAACATACCAACTTTGTCAATCTATTCAAGAGCTCAGCTGATCTCAACGGAGGAACTCTGTGATCATTAGCACAGATATTTGCTATGTTGTAATATTTCTCTAATACACAGGCGACATCCTGTATTACCGGGATTCATTCTACCCAATACTACCAAGCATTGCATTACTCGTTGGAGCAACATATTAATTAAACGCACAACCCTTAAAAGGTTTACGTGCGAGCGTTAGGAGCACCTAATAGCATTCGCGAATGATTAAAAAAGCGATTTTAGTCTAGGTCGGATTTGCACGTGGGGATTCGAACTCTGTGACGTCTCAGCGTCATGCAAATGTTACTTTGTTTACTTTGTAAAATGATATTGTATTGATATTATGGCTTAAAGGCGTGCACATTAGCTTGGACGCCCCTTTGATTGTAGCCAACCTCTTAATATACATACATAGACATATATGTTACATATGTATATACATTTGATATAAGTTATGCTAGGTTACTAATCTAATACAATATTAACTCCATGCATATAATATAATTATATTCTGTACATGGATTCTAAAACCATTATCACATTACACTAACTGTAAAACTAAGCAAAAATTTACAGTGAAACAATGTTTATTTTATACGAGCATAATGTTAATTAGGAATACTATTGGAATAATGAAACTTAGTCTTAACTAATGACCTGTTACAATTTTTACATTAGAGGTACATATCGACTCTAGTACTGTGAAATGATAATATGTTGAAGGAGTTTGTTGAGAGAGAGAGAGAGAGAGAGAGGGGGGGGGGGGAAAGAGTCATAGAAAATACAATTAATAATTATCTGAGGGGGAACTGGGCCTTGTTTTTTTTTTTATCATAGATTGAAAATGATAGTGCATATAAGTACAAGACATAAATTTCGAATCCATCGCATTCACAACCAAAATTCACCCATGCCCTCTACGAGATCCAGTAGACATGATACAGATACTTGGTGTCCGAAAGTTATATGTAAGAATCATAGATATTTAACACCTATAGTAGGCTAGATCAGCAGTCATTGGTCCACTTCCGTGACAATTAGAAGCCATTTTTAAATTCCTGTTTGCATGTTAAAGGAGCTATAAACTCAAAAAATTATTTTTTACCACATGATCTATAGCACAAACTACACTAAAATGACAGTTTAAAAAATTATATCTGGTAACTGTGATTTAACACGAATTTTTCAATTTTTTTGATCCAAAAATTTGCAAATATTGGTGTTTTGGGAAATTTCTTAAATCGGCTTTAACCGGCTTCTTTTTTGGCCCACATAGATACTAGAGCATAGTACCAATCTAAAATGACCAATTTTTACATCGTGTCTTGAAACTGTGCCAAAATATACCCTCAAACATGCAAAAATATGTATTCCAAAATCACACCCCATCTTGGTAATCAGCAAATTTTGACCGAACTACTTGCCCAAATTACAAAACAAAATATAGAGAATTTACAGAAAAGGCTGTAGAGTACGTCAATAATGGCCAATATTTTTTTGGATCAAAATCCTCCAAGGTCACGGGGCATAAAGATCGTCCCCATGTTATTTCTTATGGGAGATTTTTGCCGATGGGACCTAGCTCGAAAAATGTCATGTTTGACAATTTTTTGGGAGGTCATGGTGGCCCCAATAATTTTTCTGTTAATTGCTAAATTCATTACTAGTTAGCCTGAATGAAATATATTTTTTGAGTTCAGCGCTTAAATACCCCTTCAAGTTATTGGGAGCGATTTGTAGCCCAAATAGTTCTAAAGATTGCCGTCATGTTGACAGGTGAGCATACTAGCCATTAACATCAAATGATTACTAAATTCCCTTATGCAATAACTTCTTATTGTTTCTGTTTATTTAATCCCATGCTGCACAAGCTAAAACCATATCAAACAATCCAGTAAAATACTTTATTTCATTAAAAAAGCATAAATTAAAACGCCAAATCGCTATCTTGAAATGGAGTGATTGGTGCTTCAATTTGGTACGCTCGCGCCTGTGTATTGGAGACTGCTAATCTAAATCTAGCCTACTATAGGTGTTTAATATCTATGGTAAGAATAGAATTTTTCAATGTAGTCGTTTATCAACGTAACTCTAACGTAAGCTGGAAGAACAGTGGATAGGACAGTTTCAGAAAGAGATAAGTATGAAACTTATAATAATTAATAATACGATGATAATTTTCCATCCAACTATGAACACTTATTAATATTTCCTACAATTCAGAAGTCTCTCACATTTCAGGTAGGATTTTTTAACTTCTGAATTGTATAAAATATTAACAATTCCACCTACAAGAGTGTTTCCCGACTAACCAAATCGAGAAATAAACCCTCGCTCATACCTGCGTATGCGTAGGTAATAATATTATGATTTATGAATAATGTTTGTTTGGTCAGTTTAAAGGCAACAATATTTATTGCAGTACTGTTCCATCCATTCAGATCTATAATGCAACTACAATTCAGAAGTTAAATAGTTACCGTCTCGGTGGTCTAGTTGACTAAGGCGCCTACCTGGAATGTGGGTGGGAGACTCGGGTACAAAACCCGATCGGGATGGATTTTTTAACTTCTGAATATTAACAAATAATAATTCCACACGGGAGTGTTTCCCGCGACTAACCAAATCGAGTTATGAACACTTATTGTTCTCACAGACAATAACATCACAGGTTAAGTTTTTTAATTTTTAATTTTATTTTTAAATTTTAAATTTAAATTTTTTTAAATTTATTTTTTTAAATTTAATTTTTTTATACGAGGATTATTTTGAGGTTTTTGAATCCAATGATTTAATCTTACAAATAAGAATCGATGTCTCAAAAGTTAAAAGTGCTCACCTCTTTGGCAATATCGCTTGAAGCCCAGCAGAAGGCGAATAGTTGGACTACGTGAATAACAAGGAAGGCGAGCCACAGTACATGTCGTCCCGTCGTGTTTTCCTGGATAAACAGAACATCTTTTAGATTATTAATAAACATCTCACTCTTACATGTATACACAATAATGATTCATAAATATTTGAGAACAAATCTACACTACTCACTGGACAAGAATAAACATTCACACAATACTCGCACAAGAATAGTTAAAAACGAAGTTAATACCAGTAAGTTTGGTCGTACTAATATAAAACACCAGGGGTTTGCCCTCTACAACAAGCTTCCTTGGGTTTACAAAATGCTAAGTCAAAATGTATTTAAAAAATAAGTAAATAATCTACTTCTAAAAAATAAACTGGGAGATCTGATTCGAGTAAATTGATTTTCTGACATAACTATAATTGGATGAGCGAAGCGAAGACTTCAATTTCACCGACCCCCCCCCAAAAAAAAAAAAATTAGCTCGGGTGTTTTTTTTTGTTTGTTTGTTTTTTGTTTTTTCTGTCTGTTTGTTCGCTCTCTACCGGGCAAACGGCATATCCGATCTTGATGAAAATTGGAGGGGACCTTCGAAATCTCTGAACTTAGACTTGCTACGTTTTTGGGTACAATCGAAGAAATATTTCTCATGAATATAGTACTTTTACGATTTTTTCCCCTATTTTTAGTGCGATATTTTCGAGACATTTGGGCCGATTCTGACCAAACGGGTGGGGCTACAACGTTCATATTTCACATGGACATTAAGGTAATGGTGATGTATTGCTTTCTGAAAGAAAAAGTTGAAAAAGTTAGGCAGAATCCATAGAATAAAGGTTTTAATATGATTTTTTTTTAGGTTTTTAATAACAATTAACAAGTAACAATAGAAACTTGACAACAATCACCTACAATGCATTCAAAAAGCACTTGCAAAGGAAAAGTTGTCCTACGCAAACTAAAAACTTACAAAAAAGCTCATCCATCAACGCGGCGGGACTTAAGCGTTTTCCTAGTAATATAAAACTGTAGCCACCTGACTGCAGTTCCCGTCTAATACCCCTTTAGGCAATATGAACATGGTCTTACCGTAACAATTTGAAATAAATCCACAGCCACCATGAAAGCTCCGACCGAAAGCTCGAAGAATATCGGATACTTGAGCTTCTCCTGAACTTTATCTGTGAACCTGTGAGAATATGTCGCATGAGCTTTAAATGTGTCTCAATTTTAAATGAGCTTCCAATTGAAAATGATAGCTTAAACCTAATTTATCAAATAATTAATTTACTCTTTCGTTACCAGGGCAACAGAAAGTTCTAAAACATTTGGGGGTAAATTTTTTGTTTTTAATTTTATCCCCATATTTTTGTGTATATAAAAAATATATACATTTCTTCCCAAATTCAATGGGACGAAGAGAAGATTAAAAATACACAGATGCTAAAGTGGCTTAAAACGGAAAAAATTGGTTTGTCCCGGAAAAATAATAAATCTCCAGTACTGGTGTTATTTGAGATACACAAAATCTAAAATATGCAAAAAAAATTCAGAAAAAATCTAGTTTTAGAAATGCACTTCGAATAAAATTTTAACCAAAAATGAAGATTTTATTCAAAATCCAAAATTTTACTAAAATTGCTTAAAAATCATGATATTTTTTTAAAGTACCAAAACTCTTAGAAAAATCGGAATTTTAATTGAATTATTACAACTAGCCTACCTAATATAGACAAAATCAATTCGGCATTAAGAGGGTTTTTACAGTATTGTGATGAACGATATAACAAAGTTCGAAATTAAAATCAAATTAGCACGAGAACGGCTCGTAGGCATATCTAGCAGAAAATGTGCGTTCATACGTTTAAAACTAAGTCTACATTTTTATCTCGATCATGATGATTTCTTAATGCATACTCAGGAAAGCGGCAATTTAATACATAAAATAATTAACATAATTTTTATCATTTTTTTAAAATACTTTTTTTTAAATTACATTTTAGTGCTGTTTGGTCACACAAAATAATGTAAACATCGACCAAAAATTAAATTACTTTATGATCGTTGGGGGAAAATGCAGTGCTTCAAAAATAGAATTTTTAGCAATGTGTCTCCCATTTATGCTGTGAATACATAGATAAAGTGTGTTATCTTATGCTGTGAATACCTAGATAAAGTGTGCTATCTTTACCTTTATTTACCTTAATTATTATTCGCACTAATCATGCAAACACACATTCAACAACTCAATCTACGCGCATCAACTACGCATAACATATCTCGATCTCCATCTGCTCATTCGAATGTTTTTCCCATTGTTTATCACAGTGTACTCATTTCTCACATTCGGCCATTCCAAAATTGTTCTCAATTTAAAAAATTTCAAAACATATCCAAATTAAGGTAACAAAATTTGACCACTAGTCGAGTGAGCTAAATTTTAGATACGCGCAGGGCATATATAGAAATGAAACGATGTTATGCGGAGTCGTGGTGTAAATGTGTGTTTGTGATTAGTGTACCAATAGTAAATTAACGTTAATAAAGGAATAGCTAACATGGATGTATTTCTCTAATAATTTCGGTTTGCGTGCCACCTTTTGGTGGAGGTGCCGGGTTATTAAACGCAAGTGTGAACACGTGAAAATCATTATGCATTTTTGGCGATATCTGACCAACCAATTTTAGCCACACATTGTGTAAATCCTGTCCAATCTTTTGGTAAATTTATTTTTTATTTTGAATATTTTTTTGCACACACAATCAAATTTTGATACATCAATATTGATTTTTGCATTGTGACTATTATATTAATTTCACGGCTATTTTCATGTTCAGACCGTTCCGGACAGACAAATAAACAAATCATTATGTATTTTGTGTGAGGATAGCTTGGAGGGAAATTTAAATTAGTCTTCTTTGAGACCGTAGGCCTATAAACAAATCAAGAACAAAAAAATCGTATTTAGAGTCTACCTACTCAGTCACATAACTAATTTTCAGTGGGGGTTTTCGTTAAATTATAAGCCGACCAAGCCAACCCTGTAGGCGCCGACATCATCGACGAGCGAACAATGACCAACTAGAGACCGGCATATTTAAGTAGGATACACCGATCAATCAAGCTGGACACAGCCACCCACAGACAGTGCCAGAATCAACAAGGTTAATTCGAAACAACCTTAGGAGTAATTGTGCCTCGTTGCTAGGACGGCTCCAAAGTCACCGTTTACTTATTCCTTAGGATGATGTCCATATTAGAAGTTAAAAAACTTCTGCCTGAAGCGGGAATCGAGACCTGGACCATATGTATTGGAAGCAGAGCCTCCAGCCTAGACACAAGGCTATAGATAACAGCTTAAGGGGGGAAGATAAACCGGAAGTAACAGTTAATGGCAATCCCATCGAGTGGTCTAGCTTCATAAAATATCTCGGAGTCTTTCTTGACTCGAAGTTAACATTTACTCACCATATAAACAGCAAAATAAACCAAGCCTACGCCTCCATGTCAAGCCTCTACCCGCTTCTGAATAAAACCAGCAAGTTAAGCAAAACAAACAAACAGCTTCTCTACACCATGGTTATCCGACCGATCTTCACATATGCCGCCCCCGTATGGAGTTCCACGTGTACGTCAAACTTTTAAAAACTTCAAATTGTCCAAAATAAATGCCTGAGAATGGTAGGAAACATTCCAAAGTACACACCCATTTCAGTTATCCATGAGTTATTCCATTTGCCAACCATCTTTGACTTTGTTTTTAACCTAACCATAAACTTTTATAGTGCTTGTTATAACAATAGCTCAAATACTCTAATTTCAAACCTTGGTCAATACAGTTACCTTACTCTACCATATAGATATAAACATAAACTCCCCAAAGACATTTTATTATAAAAAAAATTGTGAAGTTCTCTATGAAATTTTTTTTATCTCAGTGCTATTTGTTTTTTTGTTTTTTTTCCTTATGTTTTTCACAGTGTCTTGCTGTGTTTTGAGTGCAAGAATAAGTGGTTTTTTTTGTTTCTATTTTTTCCCCAATGTATTACACTGCCCAACTCAACCTACATAACATCTTCTTTACTGTATTATTTGAAAGTTAAGAGTATGTGAATTAACTACTCAGGAATTTCTATATTTATTTATTAACTGCTTGTATCTATATTTAACCAATATGTCAATAAAGTATTATTAAAAAAAAAAATGGGGGAAGATTATACTATCACACTTACTGTAATATCGCGTTTTGATAGACTACACAGCTGGCCAGATGTTTCATCCACTTCTTCTCTGTCTTCTCTTGGAAGTGATGCTTAGTTTTAAAAACTGATATCTCCAAGTCTCCTTTTTCTTTCACCCCTTTTGTAGTTGTTGTTTGTTTATACTCTTCCTTTCTTGAGCTATTTACATGACAACCGTTTAGACTGGCCCGGGTTAACATTTGTCTGGAGCAAGAATTGACTAGGTCACTAGATGTGTACGTATCTAATCTATTTTCCACTTCACAAAAAACATAATTTAAGAATTGATGTCTGAAAACTTGATTAGTTTCGTCAAATGAATCTTCTTCATCATTCGTTTTGCTTACTTGATTGTTGTTGCATGCTTTAACAACACAATTCTTCTCGGAAACTTCGAACATAACAATATCCTCAAGTTCCATTAGTTTGATGTAGTCGTTAGGGTGTTCAAGTCGGTGTTGCAAGATCTTGAACGCAGCTGTAGCATGAATAAGGATGGCCGTGAGAAACGAGTCCCCCGCCGACGTCACAGCCCCTAAACCCATCCCCATCAGCACAACAAGCCCGTACACCACCTCGTAGAGTGGTGACTCCAGGGCAAGGGGAAATGGAGGGGACATATGAGCAGGAAACCTTCTGACGTCATCAGAAAGTGGTTCAAGAGTAAACACTAACCCAAAGCAAAGACATCCCACAATATACGTCACAGTAAACAGTCTAGCACGTCTTTGATATGTTTTGAATATTATCTTCTCCGTTTTGTTATTTGAATCACACGTTAACGTATTCAAGATCATTAACCATATCTGAGATGGTATGAATTTTAAACACGCAAAATAATAACCTAACAATTGCTTTCAGAACAATTATCAACATTATAATCGATTCTGATATTAGTTCGTAGTTTGACATTTTGACTGGAAACTCAAATAGAATTAGAAAGAGATTGATAAAACATGCACAAAGGGTAAATGAAGGTAAGAATCTTATGGTTCTGAGGTAAAAGCTGGTTTCATGAAGTGCCAAAGGCCAACCGCCGAATATCAAATTTCCTACAATGTTTAAATCGCAGCAATTAAGATCATAACGAGATTTTATATTGTTTATAAAATTCATTTTAAAAGATAAAATGTGCACAGAACAAAATTTATACTTTGGCAGCTCAACAGCTAGTGTCACCAACTGAGTATCTATGGAAGGAAATTCAACGGATTGATTTTTAAACCCATTTGCCTAAAACAACTTTGCAACCCAATCCACAGCCACTCCAACAGAATTTTAAGCTAAATTTATCACAAGTGAAATATTCACAAGGGAAACTAGCCTGTTATTATCGTCGAGATCAAACATTAAGTTTTAAATGCATTCTCTTTGTAATATTTTTACTGTGATTGTTGCCAGCCATGTATACAAAGAGAAAACTTTTGTACTAGTTACCACAGTTCGAAATCAATAAATTTTAAACTGGGAAAACGCTTAAGTCCCGCCGCGTTGATAGATGAGCTTTTTGTAAGTTTTTAGTTTGCGTAGGACCACTTTTCCTTTGCAAGTGCTTTTTGAATTCATTGTAGGTGATTTTTGTCAAGTTTCTATTGTTACTTGTTAATTGTTATTATAAACCTAAAAAAACTCACATTAAAACCTTTATTCTATGGATTCTGGCTAACTTTTTCAACTTTTTCTTTCAAACAGCAATACCATTACCTTAATGTCCATGTAAAATATGAACATTGTAGCCCCACCCCACCCGTTTGGTCAGAATCGGCCCAAATGTCACGAAAATATCGCACTAAAAATAGGAAAAAATCGTAAAAGTACGATATTCATGAGAAATATTTCTTCGATTGTACCCAAAAACGTGGCAGGTCTAAGTTCAGAGATTTCGAAGGTCCCCTCCAATTTTCATCAAGATCGCATATGCCGTTTGCCCGGTAGCGTGCAAACAAACAGACAGAAAAAAAAACATTGGAGCTAAATTTTTTGAGGGGTCAGTGAAATTGAAGTCTTCGCTTCGCTCATCCAATTATGAGTGACAAAACAGGAAAGAGAATAACCCAAAAATGTAACAAAGTCTCTTATGGTTCCTCGGTTAATCTAGATTATATTAATTTTTAGAGGTGCCGATCACAAAGATATCCAAACTTTCTGAAGGGGCTAGCTCCCCTCCTCCTCCACACAGTTAAAGTGATACCAGCTTTACACTGGTAAATTACTAGGAAAACGCTAAAGTCCCGTCGCGTTGTTGAGCGAGCACCGGTACGTGCAACACGACCCGAGTACGACATTCCCATAATGTCCATTTTATCAGATAACAGTCTTTAAATGACGAAAACTTTCAATGTTGTTGTTGATCGCTGATTGAATGACGCCACGGGACAAAATGTAATCGAATTACGCCTTTTATAGAAAATGCCTTATAAAAGTGTATCTTTGTTTCTTCACTGCCTCTGACAAATTTCATAACAATCGGAACAAATCATTTTTCGAATATGATTACCAATAAGTCTTTAAGGTCTTGACCGATTTAGCTGAAAATTTGTAAAATAGGAGAGAATGTTGTACTTATTGACCTTGCAAAATTTCATAACGATCGGAACTTTTTTTTTTTTTTATAACCAACGATCGGATTTTGTTCAAAAACTATACAGCAACCCGCCTAGGTGGTATGTACATGTGTGCAAAATTTCAGGTCGATCAGAGAAACGGTGCGACCTGTACCGAATCAGTAACAGAAAAAAAACAAAAAACAAAAAACAAAAACAGACATTCGAGCCATAAGAGTCAAGTGGAGACGCTCGCTACGCTCGCTCAATTAAAAGAAGAGAGGAATTTTTCAAAGCATTTACCCTTTTCTTCTTTTGAGCGCGAATACAAAAGCGTGTACCCTTATTCAATGGCAACAGAGAGACTAATCGCGATCAACTCTTCAAGGTCACTCTTCTCTCCACTTCTCTTTTGTCGAGCATTGTCCGACAAGTTGGAAGACTTTTTACCTTTTACTCTTCAATTTTCCAGTGTGAAGGCAACGTGAAAAGTCCCATAAGCTACATGCTATCTCTTCTTCAGAAAAGTTACTCTTTGATTTACTGATCCAATGACGAGACAGGTTCGAGTGGTGCATAATGACCAAACGGTTGACGCGCCCTCTAATAAAATAAATACATAAACACACATATACTTGTGGAGGATGGAAGGCGGTTTCGGTCACGCGTTCAATTCGTTGAATTGAAAGTGTTTACAAGGTACTGTTTTAATGGGATATTATTATAACATGATTTGCGAATTTTATGATTTTATAAAATATTAGAACGAGAATTGTTTTAAACATGAATCTAGGTCATCTTAATTTTAAATTGGCCTATAAACAAACAATATTTATCCTTCGGGTCCTTCTCGTCTGGAAAGAGCTGGAATAAGTACGAAATATTGTTAGTTCAAAAAATAAAATAAATTTTCCAAGGATAATGTTAACAAATGAGGAATTTATAAACGTATATCCATGACAACACCAAGCAAAAATTACTTTTTTGTTTTTTTCTGAAATTTGTCAATAGATCTCACTTGAGTAATACAAAAAATATCGTTATTTTGCATACTGGTCACCTAACAATGAAAGTTACGAATGGAGAGGGTGGCGGGGGTGGGGAGTTACACCCTCGAACATAAGTAAATCAAGGTCTGGGTATAGTAGACACCAAGATCCATTGATTTACTAATGGTGTAACTTACTATGGCTTCCCCATCCCTCGCTCGTGCCTTCATCGTCTCGAATAGCCTTAGTGCATTAATAGAGACGTTAATAAATCGTCTAATATACCAGTTTTTCTTTTCGTTTTTCTTTTGTAACACTGCTCCTCGATGGGTAACCGAAAAAGTGTTAAGAACAAAAAGGGTTGGCGAAGCAGGTCATACCCCTGGGGACAAAAGTCGATAACGGTAAGGGAGGTGGGGTGGGGTTATTCTTCTTGAAAACACAATTTGTAAGATTTGGAAACTAAAAATATATCTATTATTTTAATTGGATGAGCGAAGCGAAGAATTCAATTTCACCGACCCCATCCAAAAAATTTAGGGCGGGTGTTTTTTTTTGCTTTTGTTTGTTTGTTTGTTTGTTTGTTTGCTTTTCTGTCTGTTTGTTCGCTCTCTACCGGGCAAACGGCATATCCGATCTTGATGAAAATTGGAGGGTATCCTCAAAATCTCTGAACTTAGACTTGCTACGTTTTTGGGTACAATTTAAGAAATATTTCTTAGGAATATCGTACTTTTACGATTTTTTATTTTATTTAAGTGCAATATTTTCGTGACATTTGGGCCGATTCTGACCAAACGGGTGGGGCTACAACGTCATATTTGAAATAGACATTATTAAGGTTATGGTGATGTAGTACCTTTGAAAGAAAAAGTTGAAAATGTTAGCCAGAATCCATAGAAATAAAGCTTTTAATAAGTTTTTTTTATTTTTGTGCGATATTTTCGTGCCATTTGAACCAATTCTGACCAAACGGGTGGGGCTTCAACGTTCATATTATACATGGACATTAAGGTTATGGTGATGAAGTACCTTTTGAAAGAAAAAGTTGAAAAAGTTAGCCAGAATTCATAGAAATAAAGCTTTTAATGTAAGTTTTTTACGGTAAATAATAACAAATTGACAAGTTACAATAGAAACTTGACAACAGTTACCTACAATGCGTAGGCAGCAAAACAAAGCACTTGCAAAAGTAAAGATATCCCACGCAAACTAAAAACTTTAAAAAAGCTCATCCATCAACGCGACTAAAAAAAGCGTTTGCGAAGCTTCCTAGTTTAGGAAAATATGGTTATAGAAAACTGGCACGATTACATTGTGAACTTGCTTGTAAGAAACTCGAATCTAGACTGTCGTCGACACAAGACAAGGCGGTCAGTTCCACGCGTTGCAGCTTAGCAAAGCTTGCAGATCTCGCGGTCTAAGGTGCTGAGCTTGCTAAGTTGCAATACGTGTAACTTGTCGGGAACTCGTATCCACGGGAAAACACGAAGAAAACTGCCTATTGATTCATTATGTAAACTATGAAATTGAAACTAAGTCGGGGCTGTATTACACTTTTTTGATTTTTTTACTACTTTTTCCATTTTCCTATATTTCCTATCTTGTTCATTAATTAATTTTACTTTATATTGTTAACATCCAATTTGGATATGCTATCAAAATTATTGTTGTCTTATTATACATTGTTTTTGTGATATAATACTCATTCAAACTTTACTCCATTATTATGTCTTCATTAATTTAATTATTTAACGTCTGTCCTACTCAGTTACATAAACTGATTTACAAATGAGGAGTTGAGGACAAATAAAGTAATCGGTAACCCTGAATGAAAGATTTGTCCTATGTTTTGTGTAGACTCCAACTAACTAACTAACTAACTAACTAACTAACTAACTAACTAACTAACTAACTAACTAACTAACTAACTAACTAACTAACTAACTAACTAACTATAACTAACTAACTAACTAACTAACTAACTAACTAACTAACTAACTAACTCAGTCGTTAATGCGAATGCCAGGGATTGAGTCCTCGGACACTCCTTTCACAATTTAAAACTCCAATAAACCTAGTTAGACACCTGAAGGGAGGCATGCATTGCATCCTGGGTAGATTCCCACGAGAAATTACAAATCACACACTTAATAAACAATTAATGAAAATTAATGAAAGGAATTCGATTAAATATTGTAGAAAACTACTTTTGTTATTAGGGTCTTTAAATTTAATGTGAATTTCCCATCTGTGTTTTCTTAGCTGATGTGTCCCTATGGTATTTCCACGGTGGGTTTTCTCGTGTGTAACCATGTGAGTCCTGCTTCTATGTCTGTGTGTGTGCTCACACATGCGCAGATACCGAGCAGGGCTTCTAGGAAACGGAAATGAGTGATAAGCGAAAGGAGTGGTCTGAAATGTGGTAACACATACGACTAATCTAGGCAAGTTTGTCACTTATCAGTGACCAACAGTTGGTTGCGTCACTTTATGGTTTAAGGGATGTAGGGAGGAAATACCCACGCTGGTCAGAACCAACCAAAGTCCAACTCGCAACCTTCTCGTGGTTTGGCCCGTGAGTAGGGGAGTTTCACTCCCTGAAACTAATGGCGAGCTCTGGGTCGTCGTCGGGGATCTTTCCCCTTCCCTTTGACTACCTCCCCGACGGCGACGACAATGACAACACGGACGGATGATGACACAGACGAAGACGACCACGACGTGGGGGAACCCCTGCCCTCCCCATACGCTTGTGGCTGGTTCCTGACCAGCACAGGCCTGCCCCCCCCCCCCGCGTCTCCCCTTACGTTCCTCCCCTTGGAAAGTATACATGGTGGTAGCTCACACTTATAAATTGTTTTATCATGGAGGCGTGAATAATCTTAGCTGTTGAGGCGCCCTAAAACTACTAATATGGGTAAGTGGGGGTAGAGGGTTTTTGGTTTATTTGGATTAAGGACGCGTCAACCGTTAGGTCATAATGCACCACTCTAGCCTAAGGGGGGGGGGGGAGGAGATGCCCATGCTGGTCAGAACCAGCCACGGGTAAAGGGGAGGAAGGGGGGGTTTCTCACGTCGCGGTCGTCATCGTCTTTGTCATCGTTCGTTGTGTCATTGTCATCGTCGCCGGGGGTCGTCAAGGGAAGGGGGCAAGGTTCCCGACGACAATTGCCAGAGCTCGCTCTAGTTTCGGGGAGTAAGATACTCCGCTCTTTCTAGCTGATGTTAGCGAGGTGGTCTTTTTCTCTTGAATCGCCTTTTACGATTAGCAGAGCCATGCTCTGGCCAATTCTACCCCTGGCCCAGACGGGGTAGAGGGGTTCTCACGTCGTAGTCGCCATTGTTCGTGTCGTCACGGTCGTCGTCGTCGCCGGAAAGGTAGTCAAGGGGAGGGACAGGGGACTCCGACGACTGCCAGAGCTCACCTCTCGTTTCGGGAAATAATATACTCCACTTCTTACAAGCTGATGTTTGCGAAATGGATTTGCCTCTTTTATCGCATTTCCCCTGGCCCAAACGAGGGTGAGGGGGGGAAGGTTTCTCACGTCGTTGTCGCCATAATCGTAAGAACCGTCGTAGTCTAGTCATAATCGTCGTCGTCGGGGAGGTCGTCAAGGTAGAGGGGGTCACCGACGACGACTGCTAAAGCTAGGTTCTAGTTTCGGGTATATACTCCCCTACTAGCAGAACAGGTTTTGATTAACTTGACTGTTATAAAAGGCATTAGTCGACGCCCACATAGAAGATAAGTATTAACGAGCTCACAGCATATTATTGGATGAGCGAAGGAGACTTCAATTTCACTGACCCCCTAAAAAAATTAGCTCGGGTGTTTTTTATTTTTTTTTCTGTTTGTTTGCACTCTACCGGGCAAACGGCATATGCGATCTTGATGAAAATTGAAGGGGACCTTCGAAATCTCTGAAATTAGACCTGCCACGTTTTTGGGTACAATCGAAGAAATATTTCTCATGAATATCGTACCTTTACAAATTTTTTCCGATTTTTAATACGATATTTTCGTGACATTTGAGCCGATTCTGACCAAACGGGTGGGGCTACAACGTTCGTATTTATGGACATTAATGTAATGGTGATGTTAGTGCCTTTTGAAAGAAAAAGTTGGAAAAAGCCAGAATCCATAGAAAAAAATGTTTTTTTATAAGTTTTTTGAGGTGTATAACAATTAACAAGTAACTAAAGAAACTTGACAACAATCACCTACAATGCGTACAAAAAGCAAGTCTTCGGGCCTCCAGATATGTTACATTCTATTAATTGCTATTCCCGTAGCAATAAGTACTACTTTATAAAAATTATCCTAATTTAACAAAAATAATTTTTAATGGATCTTCTAGAAGTAAAGAGGTCCCACGCACACTAAAAACTCTTAAAAAAGCTCATCCATCGACGCGACTAAAAAAGCGTTCGCAAAGCGGCCTAGTTTAGAACACAAAAATTGCTCAAGATATTCCATCGTGTAGACCGAACTTGCATGCAAAAAGTGTTGGGATTCGCATAGTGTGATAATTTTATTAGTCACTATCTGTATAAACGTCAGACAAAATAAGCTGGGCTGCCAGACGTCAACTGACAGTCTGCCCTCACGGGCTGACATCATTTAGTTCGCGGGAAGTTTTTAAAATTTTGTTCCAAATCTTCTCAATCGCTTGTTACGAACCCAACTTAAATCTGTGTTGGTGTAAATATATTAATTTGTCTTTACGAAACGTGAGGCTAAATTACTTCATTAAACGCTAATCTAACTTGTAAAATCCATCTCGATCAAACCATATTTTGTTGTAATGCTGATTGAAAAACGTGTATCAAAACACTTTATTATATTAATTTTATTCTCAAGTGTGAAGTAAAGAAGTAAAATTAAGTGATCATAATGAAAGAAAAAGTCAGTTTTTAAAATGTATTACAGACTTTCAGACACAATTTTGATTTAAAGTCAATCTTGGAGATAAAATCTGTGTTTGGAAGAATGATGTGAAAATATGAAGTTGGGAAAAATAAAGCAACAATGAAAACGTGTGTTTTTTTCAAACGGTATAAACTTTATGGGGAAATAAGAAAGTTTTATTTCTCTGGTCCTGGATGTAGGAATGAAGACTGGTATGAAGAAATGGAAACTTTGGATGCAGAAACGAAGATGTATTTGAAGTAAAACTGGGTTGGTTTTCCTTCAATTGGTGAGTGATCTCAGATATTATAATTAATGTTGAATACGTATTTTATCATTTTTAACCAACTTTAAATATTTCACGCTTTATAGGCCTACTTTCACAGACCGAAATATTTACGGTCGTATATTTTGCGGAAGGCGCAGAAAAAGGATTAAACAAAAATCTCACATTTAAGATCCTTAGTCTGATTCAGATGATGATACCCATCTGTCGTATCGAAGGCCTATAACCCGCAAAATAAATTATTTATTACGTTTTAATTACGTATTGTTAAAATATGAAGTGTGTTGTTGCGAAATATTGTTTATATGTTATATTTTTATGTTAATGTATGTTTTGTGTCATCTCAATTGTTATTGTATGAAAAGCAACCTTCATGAAAAAGACAGAACATTGTTTCAATTATAAAAATAAAGCTAAACATCACACTTTTGTTCTGGTGTAACAAAAATTATAGTTTGACAAACGACGATGGTGTATTAAAGGGGTATTTACTCGCTCAACTAAAAAATATATTTCATTCAGGCTAACTAGTCATGAATAAAGATAGTAACAGAATGTTTTAGAGTCCACCATGACCCTAAACTAGGAAAACGCTAAAGTCCCGCCGCGTTGATGGATGAGCTTTTTAAAATTTTTAGTTTGCATGGGATATCTTTACTTTTGCAAGTTCTTTGTTTTGCTGCCTACGTTGTAGCTGATTGTTGTCAAGTTTCTTTTGTTACCTGTCAATTGGTATTATTTACCGTAAAAAACTTATATTTAAAGCTTTATTTCTATAGATTCTGGCTAAATATTTAAACTTTTTCTTTTAAAAGGTACTACATCACCATAACCTTAATGTCCATGTATAATATGAACGTTGTAGCCCCACCAGTTTGGTCAGAATTGGCCCAAATGGCACGAAAATATCGCACAAAAAATCAAAAAACTTATATTAAAAGCTTTATTTCTATGGATTCTGGCTAACTTTTTCAACTTTTTCTTTCAAAAGGTACTACATCACCATAACCTTAATGTCCATGTATAATATGAACGTTGTAGCCCCACCCGTTTGGTCAGAATTGGCCCAAATGTCACGAAAATATCGCACTAAAAATCGAAAAAAAATCGTAAAAGTACGATATTCATGAGAAATATTTCTTCGATTGTACCCAAAAACAATACACCTCTAAGTTCAGAGATTTCGAAGGTCCTGTCAAATTTTCATCAAGATCGGATATGCCGTTTGCCTGGTAGAGAGTTAACAAACAGACAAAAAAAAAAAAAACAAACAAACAAACAAACAAACAAAAAAAAAACACCCGAGCTAAATTTTTGGGGGTCAGTGAAATTGAAGTCTTCGCTTCGCTCATCCAAAAAATTGACAAACTTGGTAATTTTCGAGCCCATCGGCAAAAATCTCCCACAAGAAATAACATGGGGACGATCTTTATGTCCAGTGAGTGACCTTGGAGGATTTTTATCCAAAAATATATTGGCCATTATTGACGTACTTGACAGTCTTTTCTGTGAATTTGCTATATTTTGTTTTGTAATTTGGGTAAGTGGTTTGGTCAAAATATGCTGATTACCAAGAAGAGGTGAGATTTTAGAATGCATATTTTTACATGTTTGAGCGTATTTGTGCACAGTTTCAAGACACAATGTTATAGAGCCATTTTAGATTGGTACGATGCTCTAGTATCTATGTGGAACCAAAAATAAGAAGGTTAGATCCGATTTAAGAAATTTCCCAAAAAACGTCAATTTTGTAAATTTTAGGATCAAAAAACTTTTTAAAAATCGTGTGATATCACAGTAACGAGATATAATTTTTTAAACGATCGTTGTTAGTGTAGTAATGGCATTGTGCTATTGATTATGTGGTTACATTAAACATTGTTAATGCCGTCCGCCAATGTTTCCTTAAAAACAACTACATACAGGAGATGTAAGTATAATTACTATTTAATTTGCTATGATGAAAATTCAAGGTGGCAGTTCTCACTTGCTCCTCTCACTAAAGCTGTCGTTTCGGTCGAATATTGTCGCTGTCACTTTCGAAGCCATTGCCATTTTTTTTAAATTGAACGAGACCTAGAATGTAGGTAGACATTGCTATCTGTTTCTGACCCATGTTCTGACCTTTTTTTGGGGGACGGTTTTTATGTATCCATTGTTGACATTAGAAGGGCTTTGAAAGTACACTAAATTCTGCAATTAAATTGAATTTATTTTAAATAATGAAAAGTACAGTGGATGGTTCACAATTAATACAATAGTTGTAACTGATTTACAGAACATATAATTTTACTTATGTTAGGTGCCATTTTCGTAATAAATCTACCCAGCCAGGGATCGCAAACAAAGTTGCACACCATTAACAAAAGTAATCATATGGCACGCCTCGAATAAAAAAAAACTTTTGGAAATAGATTCTTGGTTAATGTTTCATGCAGACATCGTGCACATCCAAGAAATATACTTGGAATGTAACTTGTATCAACAAACTATTCATGGCTTTGTATGGTTAAATCAGAAAAGTGATCCCAGGATGCGTCTTTTGATTGAGGAAAACCTTGGAGAAACTTTCAGTCAGGACTGTCGAGGTTATCGAACCGATGACTTCCTGAATAAGATAAAGTATCGCCACCAGTCATGTAAACAGGAAAAACTCGCAGTATTTAGCAACATTGTTACATTGAACATTATTATCTCAGAATTATGATAACGTAGGCCTATACAAATAAGATTTATCAACTATGCTAACATAGAGTGATGCCACATTATTTGTGGTTACACCTTGTTATGTGTTTTATTAAAATACATCGCAATAGCCTAGTTAGAAGTTTGCCCGGCAGAGACGTCGAGTATCATTAGAACGATAAATTATTGTTACATTACTTTTATTCTTGTTGGACTAGATCAGTGGTTCCCAACCTTTTTCAACTCAAGGCTCAAGGCTCAGCAATTGCTGCATTTAATAATTTCGCGGCACCCCTTTCAACCACGTGGTAATTTAGCAGGTCTGGTAAACAAAAATTTTAAAAAAATCAGCAATTCGATGTAAAATGTTGACTATATGTTTAGTAGATTCATGACGTTTCAATTTTCTGGGAATCTTAGCTTGACTTGCTAATTTTTTTTCTTGCCTTTCTTCATCACCGCACCAAGTAAATTTCATAGCTTAGTTGCTGTCATCATACAATACAACCGTGTTTTCACAAACTTCTTAATAGTATCACTGCCCGTCCACGTCACCTCACTTCAGTCCATTCACTATCGCCCAATTTGGGGGTGGCAGCATTGGAACTAAGATCAGCATCGTTGCTGCGTGATTACGCAATATCCATTTTTCAATTGGGACCGTTTTGAATATAAAACTGTTGTAATGAGTCGATTAGTATATTTATTTTTCTTGGTGTATAATTAATTATTTACTTTTTTTTTAATTTCATAAACTACTTGTGTTTACTTTAATGTACAAGGATTTCGCGGCACCCCTACATAAGGTCCGCGGCACCCTTGTTGGGAACCACTGGGCTAGATGAAGAAATTGTGAACCTTGGGCTTTATTTAGATAATATTAGGATTTTTTAAATATATATTGACGGCTAATCATTGGTCTTCTCACTGAAGCACGTACAGCCGTTCCTTCTTTTTCTTTATCCACCCTAAAGGTTAAAATCTTAAATGAAAGTAGACTAGGGAGGAGAGACCGATGCTGTCTAGATCCAGCCAAGGGTATAGGGGGATGAAAGGGAATGTTACCGGGTACTCAACACATGGCTCACTCACTCGTCTAACAACGACTTTGGCGTTTTCTTAGTAAATTTTAACAAATGTGTAAATCTAGTGTTAAAATCTCCATTGGCAACAAAAAGTAAACAATAGCTTCAAACATTCGTAGATTACAACAACAACATTTGTGGGGAAAGAGTAGTGCCTAGTATTGTGTAAGTAGCAGCAATGCTGCAATATATTGGAGTATTGTATGTGTAGGGTTTAAACTTAAGGGTTTTTAAGACAAAGGAAGATGACTGAAATGTTAGCTAAGTAAAAGAGGGTATTGAATATAACAGGTGTTTTTTTATTTTTATTATTTTGATGGCGGGACTTACGTCCAAGCCAACCATTATTTTCAAAGTTTTGTAACCAGGGTTAGTTATTATTAATTGGTTAATTATAATTTGAACAGACCGACAAAAAAAAATCGTCAAATGTTATCTCAGAAAATAATTTTCCCTTATAAAGAGGTGCAACAATTTTTAAAAATCGTCGTTTGCCCCAAAATTTGCATTGCAGACAGGGTCGCCCAAAATAAATTTAAAAAATGATTCTCCAATTCTATTCAATACCCTCTTTCACTTAACTAACCTTTTCAGTCATTCTTCTTCGACTTTCAAAATATATCGGTTAAAAGACGATATACAAACTGTTTACAAAAATCTATTTTCTTGATTCGAGTTTGAAATCTCGTCATTTTCGGAAACGCTATTTTGCTACGAAACTTTGATTTGTTGTTGTTTTTAAGAACATTAATTTTAATAATTTAAATCTACCCGTCACAACGATATTTAACATCTATAGTACCTGGCACCTCCACCAAAAATATCAAAACACTCGATAACGTAATCGAGATAAGCATATTGTCAAATCCACGGCCTACTCGGTGCAATTGTTCAAATATCAATAGGGATAATGACGTAAAAAACAAAACAAACAATAAGAATAAAAATCAAAAACACGTTTTATTGACAGAAAGACGAGGTTAGTTAGTAATCATTTGGTGTTAATGGCTAATATGCTCACCTGTCAACCTGACAGCCATCTTGAAAAATATTTGGGCTACAAATCGCTACAGTTAACCCAATTTAACATACAAACTAACCTATTCAAGATGGCTTCTTATTGTCACGCCAGTGGACCAATGAATAGGGATCAAGTCTACTATAGATGTTAAATATCATTGGGAATCGCGGACTTAACCCGGCACCTCCACCAAAATATATTTGTTTATTTATATATGTTTTGTTTGTTTATTTATTCGCTTGAGCCCTACATGGAGCATGGTTCTGTAATATCGGTAAGTTTTGTTGCATATTGTGGGTAATTTGGGCACACGAGATTGTTTAATACAATACCGATGTGTTATTGCACTTTAAGCGTAATATCGTGAAACCACGTTGACAATAAAAAACAAAACTTAAAAAACATAGAAACAATAAATATCATTGCACTTGCACAACCGTTTTCCTCCTAATAAACACTCTTATAAAACTGCTGCAATGTTTTTACTTTTGTCAACATCAATACTATTTATTTATTTATTGATATAACATATATCATTATTCAGTAATAAAAACAGATTTACAAAAGAACACAATAAATAAAACTAGGTTATAAGCTTGTGAATGAACACAAAGAAATTAACTGTATTTAAGCAACAAATGTTAAAATAGTATTATTACAACAGCAACGTTAAATTAAGACAACAATATCTGATAAGTAACATAATTCAAATATAACGTAAAGTTGAGAAATGAAGTGAATGGAAATTAATTTTAAATAGAAACAAGGGAAAATTTTTCGGGGAAATTTAAAACGGAGGCATTGTTGTATTTTACTAGGCCACTTCACGAACGCTTTTTTCCAGTCGCGTTGATGGATGAGCTTTTTTTTTAAAAAAAATTCAGTCCAATGATTACTACGTTTTAGTATAAGTGATCATTACTTTTTTAGAATGTAAAATATCCCGAGGCCCAAAGACATGCTTTTTGTGCACATTGTAGGTGATTCTTGTCAAGTTTCTATAGTTAATTGACTAGGAAGCTTCGCAAACGCTTTTTCAGGCGCATTGTTGGATGAGCGTAATTTTTTTAAAACGTAAAAAGCGTAAAATGCGATTTTCATGAGAAATATTTTTTCGATTACGCTCAAATTTCACACCAATATATTAATTCATAATATTAAGTTTCTGTGAAAAAATCATTACAATCGGATAAAGCATGTCGGTGTTATAAGTACAATACATTTTAAAAATCGAAAAGAAATGAAAAATTGCGATTATCATGAGAAATAATTTTTCGATTCCGCTCAAATTTCAAACGAATATATAATTCAAAAATTAAAGGCATTGTCCGGGTTTCCAACAAGTGTCTTTTAAATAACTCTTAACATTATATAAGAAAAGAATGTATTTGCAAAAAATGCCTATTGAGGGTGGTGTGGGTCGTATGGGGCTTTCTTTTCAACCCGCGCGAAATAGTTTTGACGTCAGTGCTGGGCAAGGTCCTCGCTCTTGCTACCTGCTACGGAGCGAGCTATTCATTGTGTAGGTCGGACGTCCGAACTCTTTAGTTTGCTGTTTAGTTTTGTAAATGAGAATTGTAGTTGCATATCATACGTGTTCTATATTTATACTAGCGCTGATCATCGTTTCTGTTACGTGATTTTAGTCATTAGCACTAGTGTTTTAATTCGACATTTTGAGCGAGTTTTTAGTGGCAATGTTTAATTTTGTGTAAGCCTGAGTAGTTGCCAGTTGTAACTTGTAATAATTACATACATTCAAAACTACTATTTCGTGTTTTATAACTCAAACTGTGACTCGCGTGTGAATAGTTACATATCTGTGCTCAGAGCCAACGTAAGCGAGATTACATTTTGGCCACCCCCAGTGCCCAGTAGTGTCATCCAAAAATTATTTAAAGGTAAACGATATTTGAAAAAATAAATTACACCATTTTACAGTTATTTCGTCATGTTTTAACTGAAAAAATGGCAAGTCAAGGGATTTCAGTTTTGTTTATGAAGGATATACACTAAGTTGATTTTGGACGTAAAGAATGTCAATTATTGATTGCCTAACTAAACCATCATGTGTATAAAAGTAAGTTTTGCACAATAATAAAGACATTTTTGAAATAACTTAAATTTATACCTCAAAAACTAAAACTAAACTTCCTGCACTCGGATCTAAAAACTTTTAAAATGCACGTAAAGTTAAATATGTTACCCACCACCCCCACCCCCGGTTCATACGCCACTGCTGGACAGATAAAACGACACGAGGGCGGAGAGTGGTAGCTATACTCCCCACTCGGCACTAGTTTCGGAAAGAATAGTATTACTCTCGTAATGATTAACTTTAAGTCAAAAACTATTATGGAAATCAATCCAGAAATTAAAAAGCTCTGCGGGCAGTGTTTACCGATTAATGAAATTGAGAAAATCAAACAATTAACCATCGAAAATGTGAAATCTGATCTTCCATAATCTGAATGAGTCTTTTAGCCACCTTTTGCGTTCGAGAGTTGACAATCCGGGCGTACCGATTCATGTGCAACGTTAATGTTTGGTCAAGTGTTGAATGTTACATTTTTGTTATACTATAAAAACTTTAATTTAGTTAGTATTCAGAAACAGTGATATTTATCTTGTTCTTTCAATATGTAAAATCGGTTATTAGAAGTGTCAGGGCGGCAATGCCACCCCTAGGAAATTCGCCATAAGCGGCCGCTTGGCAGCGAGCTTGAGCGAGGCCTTCCTCGGCTGGAGCCAGCCTAGCAGGTAGCCCTGCAGTGACGTCACCATAGGCGGCCTACGCGCTGTGCAGGGCTTTAGTAAAAGCGTGATTATTTGAGTTCCATAAGTCTCAGCGACCTGGATTTTGTTGTATTGTTCTTGAATTGAATCAAGGCACCTTCTGAGGAGCTTGTTATGCAAACCAAGACAATTCCTTTAAGGTTCTGTGAAAAAATCATTACAATCGAGTAAAGCTTGCAAATGCAGGTGTTATAAGTCAAAGAAATTTAAAAAATCGAAAGAAAACGTAAAACTGCGATTTTCATGAAAAATAATTTTTAGATTACGCTCAAATTTCACACGAATATATTAATTCATAAAAACAAGGTTGTGTATAAAAATCATTACAATCGGATAAAGCATGTAGGCGTTATAAGTCGAAGAATTTTTTTTAAAAATCGAAACAAATCGTAAAATTGCGATTTTTATGAGAAATAATTTTTCAATTGCGCTCAAAAACGTGGCAGTTCTAAGTTGCTAAGGCCTCCAGAAAATTTCATCGCAATTAGAGTATTTGTTTAGCCGGAATCGTGTTAACAAACACACAAAAATACAAAAAAAGAATAGAAAAAGAAAAAAAAAACATTCCGGATGTTTTTCTCCAGTGTAGTGAAATGGAATCTTCGCTTCGCTCGCTACGCTCATCTAATTACTTGTTAATTAAACACCTGTAATAGGCTTTTATTAAAACTTTCTTTCTATTAATTTTTCCCAACTTTTTCTTTCAAAAGGCACTACATCACCATAATCTTAATGTCGATGTAAAATATGAACGTTGTAGCCCCACCCGTTTGGTCAGAATCGGCCCAAATATCACGTAAATATCGTATTAAAATTAGGTAAAAAGTCGTAAAAATACGTTTTCTATGAGAAATATTTCTTCAAATGTCCCTACAATCATAACATATATAATTTTCGTGATTTTAAACGTTCCCATAAAGTTTCATCAAGATCGGAGTAGCCGTTAACGTTTGGTCGCAGGCCAAATATCACGAAAATATATCATTAAAAATAAAAAAAATCGTAAAAGTACGATAATCATAAGACATATTTCTTCGATTGTAGCCAAAAACGTGGCAAGTCTAACATTCAGAGATTTCGAAGGTCCCCTCCAATTTTCATCGAGATTGCATATGCCGTTTTCCCGGTAGAGCGCGAACAAACAGGAAAAAAAAAACACCCGAGCTAATTTTTTGGGGGGTCAGTGAAATTGAAGTCTTCGCTTCGCTCATCCAATTACCCGTTCAATAATCAATTCTCTTTAGCTTTGAATTGAAAAAAATAGGCGTTCTCTAACGAATATGAGATGTGCTGAAATGAGAAACAGCAAATCGTGAACCTTTCGCGGAAAAACATTTCTATTTTAAAAAAAAACATTTTTACAACAACAGTATAGTCCTGTCAAAAAAAGGATTAGTCATCAAAATCTTTCTAAGAACTCTCGTGTGTTACAGAACGTCATCATGGAGCAGTCATCACCAGGGCTGAGATACGTCAAGACGTCGACCTTCGCCACCAGCCACGGTCCGATGTACGAAGTGAAACTAGCAGCTTTATTGTTTCTACGCTGCAAAAACACGGGTTGTGACTACCAGATTGCTTCCAACGTTGACGGTGCAGGAGCGTTGGACGATATTCTCGTAAAATTCAAACCCTTAACCGATCCTCATGAGTGGTATACCTACTTCTTACAACTAAAGCACAAGCAGAATGCTATGGTACGGTTGAGCTCTCTGATTGGCGGAGGGGGTAATTTCTCGTTGAAAAAGTATCTTAAGTCATATATTGGAATTAGGGATGTAATGTGTAAGGATGGGGAAAAGTCAATCATGTTTGATGGACAGTTCAGGAATTGTACATTTATTCTCTATACTAACGCACAAGCAGAAACTGGTCTGATAGAACGACCGAAAGATGTACTTTTATCTAAGGTGGAGAATATGATGAGGACAGATTCGGAAAACGGATTGGTGATTAAGTTTTCCCCGGAAACTGATCCAGAAGTTTTTGATTCAATTCAGGAGCAGGAGAAGACGTTTCTGGAGACAAGAGACTTTCTGGATAAACTCAAAGTCTTTACTGGGCAGGCGACCGAGATGCAATTGAACAACCTAATAAAAGAAGAGCTGTCGATTCGGTTTAAAGGGTCGAATTTGCATTGATGTTTTGTATCGGTATTTTGAAGAGGTGGTCAAAGATTGGTGCCATTCAAGTAATCTGATTCTTGATCAAAATTGTGATTTCTTAGAGCGTGCTTTCGTCGAAGCACTGTCTGTAAAACAACAAGAATGTTTCTTCTTAAATATCAATTTTGCTGATGACTTTTGGGAAGCTTACAGCTTTGATCTGACAGAAGATGTTGCACTTTTGCAAATTGAGACTTGTGGACTGTTGGTTACTAGTGCCAAAGTGACCCAGTACCTTCGAAAAACAAATTTTCCATTTGTGTTCTTTGGAACGGATAGTATGTCAAATGAACAAGATGTGGTCATACCTGTTTGGAGTTATGGGGATACAGATTTGTTGGTGATAGCTAGGAAAGTGGGTGATACCAAACAGTTTCAGCAGCTGTTCGAGAGAATTTGTAACGTTTTGGAAAGTAATCCAAAGAAACAAGTAGTTCTTCTCTCAGCTCGCCATGATTCACATGATACCATGCAGATTCAAACCCGTCTTGGTAATAAATTCATATCGATGAAAAACCACTTTCGATTTTCACATCTTGACAATCAATCTAAAGAACGAATCTTGGATAGGTATGTTTTATTCCAAGGTCACTCAATAGCTTTACATTGTTTGTTCAAGAAAATCACAGAGCTCACTGAAACCGTCTGCAATGCCCGACTGGTAGAAACTCTTCTATCCAATGAGATCCTTTCAATCGGTCCGAAACTTAATGACGCAATCAGTTTCTTTATCCCTCGAACATTAAAGTGGTTTAATGTTGTCAAGAAAGAGATTGTTCAATCCGAAGAGTTAAATGACGTATTTGCTGTAAGTGACATCACAATACAGGAACTACGGGATATGGCTCCTGTAGGAGCAAAAGTCGTTCATACCAATAATCCAGATTCTTCCGGTTCACGTTTTGTGGTTCTTGACTCTATAAATGCTGAAGATGACTTCAACTTACTTTGTGCAAAGACGAACTACAGTCACGTTCATTGGTTGCATCTGGAGAATGATGGTGAATTGAGTTGGAGAAAGACACATGGGAACATTGATCTAATCAGCCAGTGTATCGATGAGAATTTCTCTACGGCTTTTCATCCAGATAAAGTCATGGATATATCCAAACGAGTGGTTCTTTTAGTTGCAGAACCTGGCATGGGCAAAACCACGTTGGTATCCCACCTTACCAGAGAAACTAAACGGGCGTTTCCTCATCTTTGGGTTGTTAAAGTAACTCTTAAAGATCACACAAAGTTACTTGAAGAACAAGATGACGTCATTAAGTTTCTAGCATCTGCGATTGGGATCGAAGAGAATTCTGCGATTGAGTTGCCTTTCTTTCGGTTTAGTTTAGAGCAAGAAGGAAATGTTGTCGTTCTGTTTGATGGATTTGATGAGATAGCACCGAGCTATTCAGACAAAGGTTGCGCTTTGTTGAAAAAACTGTTAAATACTAGAGTGCAAAACGTTTGGGTGACGTCACGCCGATCTATGAATAACGTTTTGGAAAGGAATTTGTCTTGTCTGGCGTTCGACATGGAGAAATTCACAGAGGAAGATCAGAAAACGTTTTTCAAAAAGTTTTGGGCAAACGTGGAGACACCCATGAACGATTCTGAGTTGGATTCGTTTCTGTCGGAACTTCTGCAGCTGCTTTCGAGATCTCTAAACGACAAGGAAAAGAACTTTACGGGTGTTCCACTTCAGACGATGATGCTTGCTGAAGTGTTTGAAGAACACATCAAGAATCCAAAAGATAATCCCCTTCCAGAAAAACTTGATCTCTTACGTCTATTTGAACAGGTGATTGAAAAGAAATTCAATGTTTATGTGGAAAAAAAATCTATAGCAATTGATAAAAATTCTGCGTATGAGATTTCGGAGTTACGCAAAAGGTTGATTAAGAACCACATGAATGCTGCCCTTGTCCTTCTTGTCAGAAAAGAGGAAATACAAACACTACACTCAAAAGAAAAGATTATCAAAAAAGCAGCTAAATTTCTCTTAAATATAATCGAAAGTCATGATAAGACTGGGATTGTTGACAGCGTTGTCAACGGGAGTCCAAACTTTGTTCACAGGACATTCGCCGAGTACTTTGGTGCCAGATGGTTCTCAAAATATTTTCACAAGAATGTAAAATTCCTTCAAATCCATCTATTTAGCGTCCACTTTAAAGTGATACGAGATATATTTGATCGTCTTCTTTCACGTGGTTTTGAGCTACACGATGCAATCCTAAGCGATGACATGTCTCGTGTCGAGACGTTGTCGTCAACTAAAGGTTTTGACGTAAACGCAACAGACTTAGGTGGACGATCTGCCCTTCATCTCGCTTCATCCTTGGAGTTTGTCCAGAAGAAGATCTCTGGCAATGATAGATTTATTGGCCCACGTCCAAAGCACATGACGGAACTCCTTATAGAGCACGGGGCAAAAGTTGACGCTGTCGATTCTGTTCTCAACTGGACTCCGCTAAGGTACGCTCTTGAATCAAAGGCATGGGATTCCGTGGAGATTCTCATCCAAAACAATGCCAAAACTGATGATCTTTCTTTAAAACATTTCAACATAAGGGATCAACAAATGTGGGGATCGATAATCGAAAACGGTTTCGTCAACTTCATGACTTTGTTACTTGACAATGGACTACCCGTGGAAAGTACATTCGACGACAAACACCAACTTTTACATAAAGCTGTTATGTATGGCCGAGAAAAAATTGTTCGATTACTTATTTCAAGAGGGAATAATGTACAATCTAATGATTATTGGGAAGAGCTTTTGATTCTAGCTTCAGGGTATGGTCATTCTCGCTCCGTCCGAATTCTCGTTGACCGTTTGGGCGATGACAAAGAGTCAGTCAAGGGGTACATCAATGCACGGGACACAAAAGGCCGATCTGCCGTTTCAGAAGCAGCACGATTCGGACACGAGGAGGTTGTGATATATCTCGCATCCAAAGGCGGTGACATTTGGGCGCGCGACGGCCGCAAAGAGACACCGTTACATCGTTCATCCGGGCAGGGGAATCTAGCGGTGGTCAAAGCGCTTCTTTCGAGTGTTGAGCCTGACAGTGTGGCCAGCTACATCAACGAGCAAGACAAGTACGGCTGGACGTCCGTACATCGAGCAGCTGAAGATAAACACATCGAGGTGTTGAGGTTGTTGATCCAAGAAGGCGGTGATATATGGACGAGAGACGAGGAAGGGAAAATGCCGCTTCATGTCGCTTCAGAGAGGGGGCATTTAGAGGTGGTGCAGGAACTGGTAAAGAGTCTCGGGGATGATAAGGAAGCGATTGTTAGGTATATTACCTGTCGGGATTCGGAAGGTCGTACTCCCAAGGAGTGGACTACGGACCAAGAACGATTCAATTGGTCGTTTGAAGACGAGTGTCTAGCTGTGGCTAAGTGGTTGGATGAAGTGTTGAAGGAGAATTCTTCATCTCCTCACTAGACCAACTCCAAAAAGAGTATTTGGGTTAAAGGCGCGTCAACCGTTAGGTCATAATGCGCCACTTTAGATTAGGAGATATGGGGAGGGAGCGCCCATGATGGTCAGAACCAGCCACGGGTAGGGCGGGGGGGGACTTACGTCGTGGTCGTCATTGTCTTTCTCATCGTTCGTGGTGTCATGGTCGATTGGTCGTCGTCGTTGTCGGGGAGGTCGACAACGTGATGGGGAGGGGTCCCCGACGACAACTGCCAGAGCTCGCCTTTAGTTTCGGGGAGTAATATACTTCCCTACGCACCAGTTGGTATTTGCGAGATAGACTTTACCTCTTTTTTCGTACGATACACTGAACCAAAGTTTCTACACCGGGCCCACGTGGCACTAGAGACCCCCAAACACAATCTTACAGTTCTACGAGCTCTACGGGTTTCCAATTTTTTACTGCTTTCACTTTAAGAGTAAATGTTTAAACGACATAAAAATTTAAGTGAAAAGTATTAAAGTATTGTTCGAAATGATGGCGGGCAGTGTTCATTGTTCAGCTTGGTCGAAAATGGGGAAATCGTTCTATTTGTTTCCAATTACCTTAACGACCTAAAATTAACGAACGATGACGACCGCGACTTGCTGGTTTTGACCAGCATGAGCCCTCCTCCCCATATCCCCTAGGCTAGTGTGGTGCATTATGACATAACGGTCGACGCGACCTTAATTCAAATAAACCGAAAACCTTGTTACTAACTTAATTATAGATCATCTTAGTCTGACCCATAATGGAAAAGGTCGGTCAGTATAGGGAGGGGTATGGCCATGCAAATACCATCTTACAATGATGTACAAAATACAAACACGACATCCGACTAATAGCCGGTTTTTTTGACATTTTTCCATCAACAAGAATGAAAAAAAGTATGTGTTTGGTAGCCCTTATAGGGTCAGGAGGTAGGGGCTAGCCATTTTACATGGCAATTTTGTGTACTCGGCACCTCCATCAAAGATTTCAATGCTGAATACGATATAATTTTATGATTTATTTGTTTTTCCATTTTTTTATGATGTAGTATTTTAATAATTTTTAGTCGACAAAGAAAATGACTTAAGAATATTCAAGGGATTGAACCCTTGACCTTTAACAACGTTAACAGGATTTTAATATTATTAAGTGAATATTTCTCAATCAATACTGTTGGAAATAAACTATACATGTAATTATTATCTATCACTCCTGAATGCACAACCATGACAGTGGTGAATTTCCTTAAAACTTAAAACCCATACTATGCAGACAAATACCATGCAAACCCAATACATGTCATCGGATTGTTTGTTGGTGCAAGGGGGACAATCCCAATGTTTTTTGTTGTTTTTTGCAATACTTTTAAATGAGGCAAAACACTCATACAAGACTTTTCGATGGTGGCATTAAATGGATCCATTTCTATTCTCAGTAATCACCTTTATGGTATAAACATGTAATTTTTTGGATGAGCGTAGCGAGCGTAGCGAGCGAAGCGAAGATTCCATTCTACTACACTGGAGAAAAAAATCCGGAATGTTTTTTTTTTTTTTTTTTTTTTTTCTTCTTTTTGTATTTTTGTCTGTTTGTCCACACGATTCCGGCTAAACCGATAATCCGATTGAAATGAAATTTTATGGAGGCCTTCGAAATCTCTGAACTTAGAACTGCCACGTTTTTTAGCGCAATCGGAAAAAATTTTCTCATGAAAATCGCAATTTTACGATTTTTTTCGATTTTTAAAAAATTTCTTCGACTTATAACACCTACATGCTTTATTCGATTTTAATGATTTTCGCACAGAACCTTTATTTTATGAATTAAGATATTCTTGAGAAATTTGAGCGCAATTAAAAAACATTTATCATAAAATTCGAAATTTTACGGGTTTTTTCTTTTTTAAATCAATTCTTTGACTTATAACACTTACATGCTTTATCCGATTAAAATAATTTTTCGTAGAACCTTATTTTATGAATTAATATATTATGTTAAATTTGAGTGCAATCGTGAAATTATTTCTTATACAAATTTCAATTTTACGATTTTTAAAAACAATTACGATTAATTAAAAAAAATTAAAAAAATAAAGTTAATTTTTTTTAAAATTTTATTTAATTAAAAAAAAATCAATTTAATAATGATTTTCTACTGAACAACAGAAAAACGCATAACACATGGCAGCCAATGCACCAATTACACTCATCCAACAACGCGGCGGGACTTAAGCGTTTTCCTAGTTAATTGTATTATTACTAGGAAAACGCTTAAGTCCCGCCGCGTTGTTGGATGAGCGTAATTGGTGCATTGAGCTGCCATGTGTTATGCGAATTTTCTGTTGTTCTGTGGCAAAATCATTACTTAGTTGAAAATTTTTTTTAAATTAAATTAAATTAAATTTAAAATTAACTTAGGCCTAATTTTTTTTTTTTTTTTTAATTAATCGTAATTGTTAAAAAATCGTAAAATTGCGATTTTCATAAGAAATAATTTCTCGATTGCGCTCAAATTTTACACTAATATATTAATTCATAAAATAAAGGTTCTGCGAAAAAATGATTACGATCGGATAAAGCATGTAGGTGTTATAAGTCAAAGAGTTGTTTAAAAAAGAAAAAACCTGTAAAATTTCGATTTTTATGATAAATATTTTTTCAATTGCGCTCAAATTTCTCAAAAATATCTAAATTCTAAAATAAAGGTTCTGTGCAAAAATCATTAAAATCGGATAAAGCATGTAGGTGTTATAAGTCGAAGAATTTTAAAAATTGAAAAAATCGTAAAATTGCGATTTTCATGAGAAATTTTTTCCGATTGCGCTAAAAACGTGGCAGTTCTAAGTTTAGAGATTTCGAAGGCCTCCATTAAATTTCATCGCAATCGGATTATCGGTTTAGCCGGAATCGTGTGGACAAACAGACAAAAATAAAAAAAAAAAAAAAAACATTCCGGATTTTTTTCTCCAGTGTAGTGAAATGGAATCTTCGCTTCGCTCGCTACGCTCATCCAATTACTCATTTATTTTCTTGTATTTGTATTTAAATTTTAAACTTCTTTTTAATTATTGTTGTTAATCAATAATGTTATTTTTATTCTGTGTCCTTGTGGCAATTGTGTACAGCATTCAGAGTTTTGTTTTGCTTAACATATAACAGTTCTCTCTCTCTCTCTCTCTCTCTCTCTCTCAATGATAATGTAATCGATTAAAATTTTGGATCAATGCAAATTGTAGTCTTTACTAATTAACATATTTCGATATATTTTGTTTGTTGATGTTTTATTTTCTACTTTGATATTTATGCTTACGTCCCAATTCCTAACTCATGTAGGCCCATTTTGTAAAACTATGACACTAATAAAAGTAAATACGAAAAATAATTTCCCCACCACCCTTCACTGCTCAGAGAATTATGGTTTCGTGTCAATCGTTCGGTCATAATGCCCCCAACCAGGGTGCCGCGGACCTTATGTAGGGGTACCGCGAAATCCTTATACGTAACTAAAAACAAGCAGTTCATAAACTAGGAAAACGCTCAAGTCCCGCCGCGTTGTTGGATGAGCGTAATTGGTGCATTGAGCTGCCATGTGTTATGCGTTTTTCTGTTGTTCTGTGGAAAAATCATTATTAAATTGAATTTTTTTTAAATTAAATAAAATAAAATAAAAAATTAACTTTATTTTTTTAATTTTTTATAATTAATCGTAATTGTTTAAAAAAATCGTAAAATTGAAATTTGTATGATAAATATTTTTTCAATTGCGCTCAAATTTCACAAGAATATCTTAATTCATAAAATAAAGGTTCTGTGCAAAAATCATTAAAACCGGATAAAGCATGTAGGTGTTATAAGTCGAAGAAATTTTTTAAAAATCGAAAAAAATCGTAAAATTGCGATTTTCATGAGAAAAATTTTCCGATTGCGCTCAAAAACGTGGCAGTTCTAAGTTCAGAATTCGAAGCCTCCATAAAATTTAATCGCAATCGGAGTATCGGTTTAGCCGGAATCGTGTGGACAAACAGACAAAAATACAAAAAGAAAAAAAAAAAAAAAGAAAAAAAAAAACATTCCGGATTTTTTTCTCCAGTGTAGTTGAATGGAATCTTCGCTTCGCTCGCTACGCTCGCTACGCTCATCCAAATATAAAAAAATACAGTAAATAACGAATTTTACACCAAGAAAAATAAATATACGTATAAACCTTGCCTAGCCCAGAGTGCATTATCTGTGGTGAAAAATTAGCACATCAAGCTATGGTTCCTAGCAAATTGATGATCAATAGTAGATAAAAATTAAGAATACTTCCGACGACTTTTGAACTGCCAGTCAAAACAAGGTTCGAAGTTTGCGAAATTACTACTTGGTTGAAGGGGGTGCCACGAAATTAATAATTTGGATGAGCGTAGCGAGCGGAAGCGAAGACTTCAATTTCACTGACCCCCAAAAAAATTTAGCTCGGGTGTTTTTTTTCTTCTGTCTGTTTGTTCGCTCTCTACCGGGCAAACGGCATATGCGATCTTGATGAAAATTTGACCGGACCTTCGTTTTCTCTGAACTTAGAGGTGTATTGTTTTTGGGTACAATCGAAGAAATATTTCTCATATCGTACTTTTACGATTTTTAGTGCCATATTTTCGTCAAATTTGGGCCGATTCTGACCAAACGGGTGGGGCTACAACGTTCATATTTCACATGGACATTAAGATTATATGGTGATGTAGTACCTTTTGAAAGAAAAAGTTGAAAAAGTTAGTCGGAATCTGCAGAAATAAAGGTTTTAATATGAGTTTTTTTAAGTTTATAATACCAATTGACAAGTAACAATAGTAACTTGACAACAATCACCTACAATGCATTCAAAAAACACTTGCAAAGGAAAAGTGCAAACAAACGCACAAAACGCAAACGACTTTAGCGTTTTCCTAGTAAAAGTAGTAATGGAGTGCCTTGAGAGGTTGAAAACTACTGCGGACAGAACCAGTCACGGGCAGGGGAGGTTCTCACTTCGTAGTCGTCGTCGGGGAGGTCGTAAAAGAAAGGGGGAGGGATCCCCGACAACTACTGCCAGAGCTCGCTTCTAGATTCGGAGTGAAATACTTCCCTACTTATTAGCCGAAGTTCGAGGGGGCTATTGTCTCTGATAACAAATTATACAATATCAACAATGCTATAACTGGAGATAAATGATTTGTTTTAAGCACAGTCGTTTACAAAATCTAGCATATTATTGTAGCATTTTTATATCCACCTTAATTAAACAACTTATTATTGGATGAGCGAAGCGAAGATTCCATTCTACTACACTGGAGAAAAAAATCCGGAATGTATTTTTCCCTTTCTTTTTTCTTTTTTTGTATTTTTGTCTGTTTGTCCGCACGATTCCGGCTAAACCGATACTCCGATTAAGATGAAATTTTATGGAGGCCTTCGAAATTTCTGAACTTAGAACTGCCACGTTTTTGAGCGCAATCGGAAAATTATTTCTCATAAAAATCGCAATTTTACGATTTTTTTTCGATTTAAAAAAAAATTCTTTGACTTATAACACCTACATGCTTTATCCGATTGTAATGATTTTTTCGCAGAACCTTAATTTTATGAATTAATTTAGTGTTAAATTTGAGCGCAATCGAGAAATTATTTCTTATAATAATCGCAATTTTACGATTTTTTTAAATTTAATTTAATTTAATTTAATTTAATTTAAAAAAAATTTAAACTAAGTAATGATTTTTCCACAGAACAACAGAAAATTCGCATAACACATGGCAGCTCAATGCACCAATTACGCTCATCCAACAACGCGGCGGAACTTAAGCGTTTTCCTAGTGTTATTATAATAATCGACTAGGAAAACGCTTAAGTCCCGCCGCGTTGTTGGATGAGCGTATTGGTGCATTGAGCTGCCATGTGTTATGCGGATTTTCTGTTGTTCTGTGAAAAAATTATTACTAAGTTCAAATTTTTTTAAATTAAATTAAATTTAATAAAAAATAAACTTTTTTTTTTTTTTTAATTAATCGTAATTTTAAAAAAATAAAAAAATCGAAAAATTGGGATTTTTATAAGAAATAATTTCTCGATTGCGCTCAAATTTAACACTAACATATTAATTCATAAAATTAAGGTTCTGCGAAAAAATCATTACAATCGGATAAAGCATGTAGGTGTTATAAGTCTAAGAATTGTTTAAAAAAAGAAAAAACCCGTAAAATTTCGATTTTTATGATAAATATTTTTTCAATTGCGCTCAAATTTCACAAGAATATCTTAATTCATAAAATAAAGGTTCTGTGCAAAAATCATTAAAATCGGATATAGTATGTAGGGGTTATAATTCAAAGAAATTTTTAAAAAATCGAAAAAAAAATCGTAAAATTGCGATTTTCATGGGAAATAATTTTCCGATTGCGCTCAAAAACGTGGCAGTTCTAAGTTCAGAGATTTCGAAGGCCTCCATAAAATTTCATCTCAATCGGAGTATCGGTTTAGCCGGAATCGTGCGGACAAACAGACAAAAATACAGAAAGAAAGAAAGAAAGAAAGAAAGAAAGAAAGAAAGAAAGAAAGAAAAAAAAAAAAAACATTCCGGATTTTTTTCTCCAGTGTAGTGAAATGGAATCTTCGCTTCGCTCGCTACGCTCATCCAATTATTATTAGCTGAGTATGCTATGACTGAATTGGCCCAGAGCATGGCTTTGCTAATCGTAAAAGGCGATTCAAGAGAAAAAGTCCACCTCGCAAACATCAGCTAGTAAGAGTAGAGTATATTATACTCCCCGAAACTAGAGGCGAGCTCTGGCAATCGTCGTCGAAGACCTGGCCCCCTTCCCTTGACGACCCCTCGACGACGATGACGATAATGATACCACGAACGATGACGAAGACAATGACGACCGCGACTTGAGAACCCCCCTTTCCTCGCCTTACCCGTGGCTGCGCGGTTCTGACCAGCATCCCCTCCTCAACCCCCACCCCCTAGGTTAGAGTGGTGCATTATGACCTAACGGTTGACGCGTCCTTAATCCAAATAAACAAACAATATGACTATACAGAATATGCGATTACTAGGGAAACGCCAAAGTCGTTGTTAAACGAGTGAGTGAGCTATGTGTTGAGTACCCGTTTACATTACTTTTCTTCCCCCTACATTAGGCCTACCTAGCCTATCATAGCCTAGAGAGGCGCATTGGTCTTACAGTTGACGCGCCCGTATACCAACTAAACTTAAAAAAATATTATTTATACGAATATAAATATCAAACTTAAATGCAAATGTTCCCGGGTACTCACCACATGACTCACTCACTCGTCTAACAACGACTTTGGCGTTTCCCAAGTCTAGTTGGCTAAAGCGCCCTTAAGGCCGCTTTACACGGAGAAGTTGAAAAAGTAAAAAGTGAAAAGTGAAAAGAACGAGTAGGAAGAGAAAAAGAAATCCCCTGGTCGGGAAAAATTTTGTAATTCCTAAATTGTATTTAAAAAATTATTAAACATGTTTTGAAATGCATATAACGCAGTGTAGTCTATCATCTGTGACAATACTATAGAAAACATAGCCAGTACGAAATACGTGAAAATATTGCAAGGTTTACTCAATCTACGAGCGGAATTTGGGGTACCTTGACGTCCAACATTCGACAGACCTTGCATGGGCACGGCATTTCACGGCCAGGCGAAAAAACAAACAAAAAATATCTTTTCAAAATCTAAAACATTGTCGTTAAAATAATTTCTAAACATTGGAAGTCTAATTTTCAGTTTATCATTTCTTGTAGGTTTAAATCGCAATGAATCTTGCTGATTTTGTTAGCAGTTCTCAATAAACTCGTACCGGAGGTCTGTTTAAAATTTTAGCGCAATCTGTTCAGCGATTCGGCTGATTTTCAACGTACACACACACACACACACACACACACACACACACACACACACACACCCCACACACGCACGCACGCACGCAGAAAAACAATTAGGGCCGTTTAAGTCGAATGGAAATCACTACGTTCGCTACGCTCACTCGTTCAATAAAACAGTATCATATATTAAGCATCATACTGCATAGACCTACATAATAAATACGAACAATCAGATACAATCATCACATTCAGATGACTAATATAATAATATAATATAATACTTCTTTTTAATTGTTATTAATCAATTAATGTTATTTTTATTCTGTGTCCTGTGGCAATTGTATCTGTACAACAGAGTTTTGTATAAATATAAATAATATAATCATTGATACCTTACACTTGTATTTTAAAATTATGTCATAAAGGTTAAAATTGCTTAATATTAATTTAAAAAATCGTGAGAAGTCTGCCCAGAGATGCAATTCATGCCCCATATCAGGGCCCGGATTCACAAGGAGTTACGTGTTTTACGAAGATATTTAATTCCAAAATGTAACCTCTGCTATGAGCCTACTAAGGTGGGTTAGAACAGGTAGGCCTAACTCCTAAAATGAACACCGTTTTTCTCCCGTTTGTGGATCCAGGCCCAGGTTGGATTGTGGATGTCCTAGGGCTGTTCAAGAGGATTCAATCCCTTGCTGAGGGGACTGAGGAAAAAACCTTCAGCCAAGATTGCTGGTTTCGACGGGATTTGAACCCGGTACCTCCGCGGGAAATATTTCGTATTGTTAAGTTGGCCCACGTGCTCTAGCGAACAGCTGATTAGTGTTTGTACACGTGAAGCAGGCAGACTTAAACTTCAGGTATTTCAAACGTTGGCATTCGCCTACTGGTATCAAGCTTTTTGTTTTTATTTATAATCATTAGTGCAATATAGACTATAAGGTATAATTAGCACATTAAAGGGTATTCAAATGTAGTAAAATAATCTAGTTTGTAGAGAGCTAGTAGCCAGGAAAGATCGATAACAAGTTTTGAAGGAAGGAAACTTCTTTATCGACTAGCACATATACATAGACATCCTATATAATTGGCTAGACCAGCAGTCGGTGGTCCACTTCCGGTACAATTAAAAGCCATCTTAAAATGACAGTTTACATGTTAATCAAATGGGAGCGATTTGTGGCCAAATAGTTCTCAAGATTGCCGCCAGGTTGACAGGTAAGCATACTAGCCTTTAACACCAAATGATTACTAAATTCCCTTATGCAATCACTTCGTATTGTTTCTTTTGTTTAATACCATGCTGCACAAGCTAAAACCATATCAAACAATCCAGTAAAATACTTTATTGCATTAAAAAAGCATAAATTAAAACACCAAATCGCCATCTTGAAATGGGCCGGTTGAGTCTTCAATTTGCTACGCTCGCGCCTGTGCGGAGGTATAGGAGACTGCTAATCTAGCCTACTATAGGGGTTTAATATCAATGCACATATAGCGCTTATGGCGGTCATAAGTGCAAGCTAAGGAAGAGAGGGGATTATAAACTACAAAAGTCAATTTGAAATTTCCTCGTGTTACCCTTGTTTCAAATATTGTTCCCGTTCTTGTATATTAAACAGCAATTTTGTCACAACAATGTCAATATCCACCACTGAAAATCAGTTACGTATGTGACCGAGTGGGTAGACTCTAAATACAATTTGTTTATTTATTTTATAATTTTAGTGTCATCATCTTATTGTATATTTGTTTTACTTCCTTCACTTACTTACTGTTTACCTCCTATTTTAATATATAATTTACTTATGTACCTCAGATGAGAAAAGTTGGGGGAAGCAGAGTATGCCTATACCCTACATTTAAATAACTCATATTTCCTCCTTTATAAATAACATTTTGTTATTGATTGGATATGATTATATACTTGAGGACATTTTTTTAGAACAGACAAATTAGTGAAGTAACAACAACAACAACAACAACAACAAAATAATAATAATAAATAACTATATACGGTAAATTGCTTCCTTGCATATTTCATATTGTATGAAATATTAATTTAAAAGCACTGGGCTTATGTGGGCTTCTCTCGATACTCCTCTATTTTATTTTTGTGTAAAAATAACTAGGTTATTAATCACTAACTTTAATTCATCCTCTCTTAATACTCTCAATTACTGTATGTTTATTTTACATCATTGTAAGCTTAACCGTGTATCAAGCATATAATTTTCTTGAGATTCAACATTGTTCTGAATCTGAAACCATTCAAAATCACTCTTTTCACGTTTCATATACTTGCTTCAACGAAAGAATGCAGATGCTTTGTAGTGCGATGGTGGGGGTTGTATGAATGCGTGGTAAATGGAATGTCGCCTTTTGAATGAAAGAGAAATATATTTTACCAACGCAAACAAAAATTATCTGTGGAAGATAACAGAGTTCTTCCGTGTGCTGGATCCACGCTGAGCTAGCGTGAATAGAGTTGACAAAAAAAAAAATTTCGAGCCATCTGCATTCTTTTGTTGGGACCACTATACCACTGCTAATACAATTCATTATGCAGGTCCGACTGATATGAAGTAATTCTTTACTCGTACCGGCATCTGATAGTTTGATTGATTTAAATGCCCATCAACCGGGGTAAAATAAGGCATTCAGCATAATACAAGAGAATATGACACATTTGCCAGTTGACAATTAGCTATTCGTTCGGCCAGGAAGCAGCCGAAGTACCTTCATGGAACTTGGCAAAGTTGTCAATAAAGCATACAGGGACAGCCCTGGGCCATCAAATTCCAACTCGCAACCTTCTCGTGGTTTGGCCCGTGATTAGGGGAGTTCTTCTCCCTGAAACTAATGGCGAGCTCTGGGTCGTCGTCGGGGAACCCCTTCCATTTGACTACCTCCCCGACGGCGACGACAATGACAACATGGACGGATGATGACACAAGACGGAGACGACCACGACGTGGGGGAACCCCTGCCCTCCCCATACGCTTGTGGCTGGTTCTGACCAGCACAGGCCTGTCCACCCCTTGTCCCTCCCTTCGTCTCGATTAGCCAAGGTGCATAAATATGAGACGTTAAGCAATATCCAATAAAAAAAAGGGACAGCCCTAAAGTTACTAAATGGTGATCATTATTTTACATTAATCTGCCACAAAAAAATCATGAATATTGAAAATTTAGGACTTTTTACAAAATCAAAAATCAAGCTATTTAAAAAAAATGATGTGTGACTATCGAACCCTTCATTTCTGCTTCCATTTCATTTATTACATACTTTACTTAGCTATATTATTAACAATGTCACATAATAATTTACAATTGTGACAACTGTTAAAAATTTCAACCATCTGTGAAGTCATTCGACGACGACAACGTGAGAAACTAGGGCGCTTCAACCGGTTAGGTCATATTGCGCTGCCTGTGATACTGAAAGTGAAAGTTGATGAGATGAGTTAATGGTGTGTTTGATGATTAGATTGTTCAGCCGAGCGAAATAGGATTTGCCAAAAATACGTAATCTATTTTAGGCTAATGATATTCTTGAAAGAAAACCTAAATAAATGCTACTCTAAATCTATGGGGCATAGGAAGACAGAGAGGGCAAGAAGAATGCTTACCTAGGTATAGTATCAGGGAGATTAAATTTCTCCTGCACCAACTGGTCAAACAACAGGCAGGGCTCAAAAATATTTTTAATTGCACATGCTCCGCTGGTCATGTGGGAGAAAATTTATCATGCCGAGACAGGAAACTTACATGACAAATATAATATTTAACAATAATGTAAAACAAGTTTCAAGGTAGGCCTATGGATATAGTAATGCTATTTTCCTACTTTAGCCAGTCCAATTATGAAAACAATATTGACGACGAAAAAACTAAATTGGGTGTATGTCCTTTCAACAATTTTCTTACATGAATGTGAGAACATCTAGGCTCACATGCCCGACCACTATTTTGACTTCCCTGGGCATGGTATTTTTTGAGACCTAACAGGGTTTTAGGTAGGCTACACTATTAATTTATTAAAGGTGTGGAGAGTCCAAAAGTAAAGCACTGTTGCACAAAGTGAATGAAATGAACCAACAATCACTATGTTATTGTACTGTGGTCTAGGTATAATATTATGCAATAATTAAATTACATTTTCAAGAACACTGGTATGTACCGTACATCAAAACACAAAAATAGTCTGTATTTCTGTCTGATTTAAAATAAATATTGAAAATCGGCTATGAAGAGTGGTTCATTTATACATTATTTGCAATTACAATAAGTTTTGTAGGCCTACATTTATATTATATCACTATAATAGGTTTTTATCATTTTCATTTGATATTGAAATAAAAAACAGTTTTGCACAATATAGGGTTACAATAATTTTATTAGTGATTATACCAAGCTTGTCAAATACAGAATGCTGAGTTTTGTATAATCAGTGAAGCCCCTAATAGCAATTGCTACGAAAACAGAAACATTTTTGCCAAAGAATAAACTTTCAAACCGAAACTACGAATTTGTCCAAATCTTCAAGCCAAATACTTAAATATAAAAATGCACACAAAAATTTCAACAAACGTTTTCAAACCACAAATTTGTCAAAATCATCAAACCAAACCAAAATTTCAACAATAGAAAACACAAAATTTATATCATGCAGCGCTTCGAACGTCCCGAGGGAGTCGATGTAGCGGGAGGGCTCGACGCTACGACTTTGTTCGTCCTCTTCAGCTGGAACGATCAACATCGCTCGCGACGGTTGCGGTTCGAACATCCGACAGCAGAGACTGCTCGCTCGCATGCAGATGCAGCATAGAAGCACCAGGAGCAACAGTCCTGAGGGAAGGAGGAGGAAATCAGGATAGGGAACAGTTTTTTTGTTAGAATGGTTGGGATAACACCTCCTAGGTAGGACACATCCCGGGAATGTATTGAAACTCAGGTTCACATTTTCATTTGTAACATGTTTTCTTCAAGTCTTCAATTAATGAATTTCCTTATTTTTATGATAAAAAATAAATTTCAAGGATGGATGATTTATAAAGGGTAAAAAATTATGATGAAATACACATATTGAGAGAATGACCTATGAAAGATGGCAACAAAATTGCATATTGTGCAACAAGATGGAGAGGAGCTGCGGAGTAATAACTATTTAAATAAAACTCCATGAGAGATCAGTTTGCAAGTTCAATGTTGAAATGGGGGTAAAACCCAACTGGTTGGTGGATCTCGTCGATAATGAAATAAACAAATAAATATACATAAAACACACGAGAAAACATTGAAACTGTTTTGGCTAAATGGGGCCTTGCTCACTCAACGAGTGTTCTATGTATTATATTTAAATAAATAAAATAAATAAATTGGTATTTAGAGTCTACCCACACAGTTATACAACTGATTTTCAGTGGGGGACATTAAACCAAAGCGACTAAGCCTACCCTGTAGGCCCCGACGCAATCGACGAGTGAGCGATAACCAACCAAAGATAGACATTTTTAATAGGAAATCTAGCAATCAGTGGTATGGACAGTGCAAACACCTGCAGATCAACGCCAGAATCCACAAGGCCGATTCAGAACAACTTTAAATTTATTATGTGCCTCGTTGCTAGGACGGCTCTAAAGTCACCGTTTACTAATTCCTAACCCAAGAACAGATGGACTTAAGTCCAAATCAGAAGTTAAAAAACTTCTGCCTATAGAGGGAATCAAACCCTGGACCTTCTGCATTAGAAGCAGAAACGCTAACCACAAGACCAACGAGCCACACAATTAATTATTAAATAATTATTAATTATATTAATAAATATAAATTATAATTTATTTTTATCATTATCTATGAGATCCCTGCAGGCTCCAACGAGGTAAGCTGTAGGGTTCTCTCTCCACATCCACATTTTAACATTATCTAGCCATTTTGGCCTCTCTCATCATTTTACAGTAGTTCAAGTTATTTTCATACACATATATATATATATATCTGACTCCTGTTTCCAACTTAAGTTAGGTCAGGGGGTGGCTATAGCCACCAATTTTCTAGGGCATTTTATGAGTTGTTAACACCGGCTTGCCAGGCCTGTCATGTCCTCTTCAGGTTCACTCGCACTTCTTCCCACCAGTTCACGCCATCCACTTCTGTCTTCCCACAGTTTCCTTGCTTCGACTTCTTCCCACTTCTCACCTCTTTCCTGTATATCATTTCTTATTTGATCTTTCAAATTCTGTCCTTGGAATTCTTTCTTCTCCCATTCTTCTGACATGTCCATACCATCTCAACCTTTCTCGTCCAATTTTGAATAATAGCTTCTCAACTCCAACTTTTGTCCTGATTACTTGGCTTCTAATTTTTAACTTCGATATTCCGGCTATGCTTCTTACAAACTTCATTTCAGCTGCTTGAATCCTACTTGCATCTACGGCTCCTAGTGTCCAGGTCACTGAAGCATATGTAAGGATGGGTAGATAGTATACCTTGTACAATAACACCTTGCATTCATTAGGGAAATCCTCTTTCCAAAGTAACTTCCTTACTTGCTGATAAAAGGATTCTGCCTGGGCCACCCTTTTACTGATCTCACTTCCCATCTTTGCCTCCTTTGTGATAATGCTACCTACGTACGCAAACTCTTCTGCCTCTTCCAGTTCCTCATTTCCAATTTTAATTTTCTCTCTAGTTACTTTACTTGTTCCTTTCTTTCTAGATTTTTCCATCACAATAGTTTTACTTTTTCCTACACTGATCTTTAGTCCAAATTCCTCTGTTACAAGATCCCACTTCTTCACTTTTGTCTGCACTTCTTCAGCTGTCTCTCCCCACACTAGGATGTCATCCGCATAAATCATTGTCCTTGTGCCAGTTCCCGTCTCTGGTTCCACCTTATTTAATATTTCGTCCATTACTATTGAGAATAGTAATGGGGATATTACACTGCCTTGCCTTAGGCCAGAGTTAGTGTTAAACCACTCAGTATTTCCATGGTTTGTTTGAACACAACATGTGCATTGTTGGTACATACTTTTTATTCTTTCGATCATGCCGTGTATACACATAATACTATTATTTTTTTAAAGGTTAAGTTCATTTGTAATATGACCTAAGCAATATATTTTTATTTCTTATAGATGGGATTAGATTCCATCTATGTTATTGAACCATAAAAAATAAAAATACAACAATGCCTGCCTTCATTGATTCTCTTTTGTATTTGAATCGTGTTAGTTTCACGTGTTTCAGCAAGGCTCTTCGCGGCACGAGATTTCTACATAGATTTTAAAGTGTTCTAGCAAATTATTTGCTAGCGTCGACGCCGTTTCTTGTTGTTCAATGTACAAGAATAAACAATAAATAATGAATTCAATTATTAGTTGTCTGAGAGAATTGAACCAAGGTTGAAGGTTTTACAGCCGCATCAATCAAATTTAATCAAATTAATGTAAGTTCTACAACAAACCACGAATTAGAGCTATAAAAATGTGAAGTTCTGTAGTAAAATATGACTATTAAATATTAGCAAATAATATATTGTGAAAATAACTAATGCATTCAGGACATTTTATTTTGGTGACATTAATTGAACTACAACTTAGCTTTACCTGTATTTAAAAAATAAAAATTGTACGCATGGCCACTATGTGACTCACAGAAAATCAAATAAGCATTTTAGATTTGTAAAACTAAAATGGTTAGGCCCTATGTCCAGCCTCCAAAACCAACTTCTTAAGTTTGTGATTGTTCACTTGAAACAGGGAAGCAGCCGACCGGCAATCAGGAGACCAAGGTTCGATACGCCGCTAACATGGATTTGTTAATTTCTGGATTGATTTCCACAGATAAAAAATAATGGGTTTTTATTTTTAATTCACCAAAACTACTTGGGATACTGTTGTATAGAGCCAAGAGAAAGAGTGTGAGGGCAGACCATGCAAAATGATGATATGGGTAAGAATACAGAGCAAAGGGTTCTTGAGGCCCATACTGTTCCAGAATATAAATTGTTATGTTATAGGGTGCATCGGCACCCGATATTACAGTACTCATATCCTCAGTCAATTCATAGGCTCTACCCTTCACATGTCTCACGGAAAGATGTTTAGATGGTTCTATTACACAATTAACCCACCAAGCGTTAACTTACCCAAAAACGACGGCAAAGTAACAGAGAGTAGGTAGTTAGTTTCGTCGGTGGATCCGTCCGCCTCACTGTACGTGGTGTCCACAGACGCCCCAGGGCTCTTAGCATCGCCGTTCGGCTTTCCTTCCGTACTAGACTGAGCCCCACTTAGACCCTTTACATTCAACATTTCCGCTTTTGGCCACTGCTTTCCTTCCAAAAGGCTACCATTTCCGTGACTATCCGTCGTCAGGCTTTTCTTTCCCCATTTCTTCAACACATGTTCAATATTATTAAGGTCGTCTTTAAAAATTCCTTCAACCTTCTCTTCTAAGGCGCCAAGTTTCGTGGAGTTTGTCTTATCCAAAGTCTCTCCTTCCGAGGGACGCTCTTTTACCAGCATTACGACCGGCATCGTGGCCGCCATTTCCCCTTCACTCTCTGCATGTTGCTCTGTGGTTACTTTGCTCTCTCCGTTACCACTTTCCGATAGAAGCCAGTCGGAAATATTCGGCGAAATATAGCCAACATAATCTGGATCAAGGTCTTGTCCCTCAAAGAATTGGTTTCGGAAACTTTCCCAGTCATCTTGCATTAAAAGATCTTCAATGGATCTGAAAAACAATGATTGACTAAAATGCCAAATAGTCTGATGACATTTTTGACTGGTACTGGTATGCATTTATTGTGATATGATTTAAGCATACTCTGCAGTGATAACCTTCACACATATAATTGTCCAGATCAAATCAAAATTACAAACAAATCACTGCCATTGAATCACGTAAAATGTGAGTACAATTTGGAATAAATTATCACACTTCTGGATTTATATATTTTGGTACACAATATTTATCTTGTTCTTGTTACCCTTTTAAACTCTTACATAGAAGCATTTCTATGATATTAGCCTACAGAATTATATAAATCTCAACTTCCAGTGCAACCGAGTGTGTTGGTGAAATAATTAGAAAAATAACGAGCTTGCGAGAACAAATTCTTTTTCGTGAACTTTTAAAAGAGCTTACTCCATTTTAAGTTCATTATCTTGAAGTTCACTTTGTGAACTGTGTAGTGGCCACATAAACTATTAGGTAACAAATAAAATTCTCCATTTTTGATAGACTACAATATTAGGTTTAAAAATTGTGTTACATATTGTTTGAGTATAGAAATAATTTAATATGCCTGAATGTCACCAGAATAAAATGTCCTGTATGCATAGGCCTAGGACTATCTAATGTTTTACTGATATTATAGGCCTTATTACATAATATGCAATATTATGTTATTTTAAAATGATAACATCTTTTACAAAATAACTTTCACATAGTACTAAAGTTTATATTTTGGTTCACTTCCACATCCACCATGTCCCTTTCCCAATCAAATGGTATGGCACTTCTTCTGAAAAATTTGTTGTACGGTACTGGTATCTAAAAAAAATTGTTTTGGGGGAACAAAGTTCTGAGTTGAATTAATACAGGCAGGTTTTTGTTTTCAACATTATTTTCTATTAATACCGTACTACTGTATTTACTCAATTATAGGCAGCCTTCGAATAATGGCCGCACCCTTATTTTGACCACTCAAATCTTAAAGATATCATGTAAATACTATTGACAAATGGCTTCACATAATATAACCCATATACCTGCACCAGACTTTTTTAATTGATAATTTTAAATTTACCCACAGTAGTTTAAGGTACCTAATGCTAACTTTAAAAAAAGAAAAAATTGATCAATAATTGCTAAGAACTATGCTGAACAATGCTAAGAACTCTGTGCAAAGGAAGTGGGAGGAGGGTGCAAAGAACAAGCCATGGCAAAGTATAGTATCAAGAAAGACAAAACCACCCAGATATAAGAACATAAAAGTCTCATCTGCCTAGTTCAGACTTTACACAGGGGTCAACATTTACACTTAGTGGGAATGGCAGATTTAAGCGTATGCAGCTAGTGCGGTAAGGAAGAACAGAATCGACGACATCTTTTAAGTTGTGATATAAGTCTGAACTTGATGCGATGCCAGATGGCATGACACATGTACAAAGGGAATCCTGTCTCTATTGGATAACACGACAGTACATGATGGCCGAGTAGGCCGATGAGGGGCATATGAAAAGAAGAAGAGGGAAGAAGAACATTTTTATTTGTATTATTGTTTTTAAATTGAAATAATTAGGCCTAGGGCAAGGCATATAAATTTACGCAGGAGATAAACAGAGAAAACGCGAGGTTTATCGAGGTGGGAAGAAGTAATAGTACTGGATGTGCAAAGACGTAATGAAGCTTGTGAAAGGGAAAACAAGAAAAGTAGTCTGAAGACAGAAAAATGTGATAAGAATTTGCAGAGACCTGAGGTAGAGCAAGTGAAGAAGAGAAGAAAGAGACGATAATGAGAAGCGTCAGCTAACAATAGAACCGCAGATACAAGATTGTAGTAGGATCATTCCTGTCTTCCATTCCCTAACCGACTTGATTATTGGAAATAGCAAATAGGGTTGGATATTAAATAATAGCAGAGTCAATAAAGAAGTTTCCCCATTGAGGAGGTCCTCCAACTCCCACAGTCAAAACAGACTCTAACGTTCTGCGCGCTGATGGCGGCTCAAATGTGAAACTACTAAAGAACCGCACGCTAAATATGGTCAGTAGATTATCGATGTGCAGTGACTCTGCAATCACCAAATGACAGACGAAACGTTAAACTTCAATTTTATATCAATCATATTAGCCCAGGGCCCTAGTCTTTTAAAACGATTTACCTTTGATTTACTATTGAACTATAAAGTGTTGCACAGGCGTCACTGACATTATTTTTGTGCGAAATAAATTGAGATATGCCTTGTTTAAGCTTACGGTTACGGACGTAAGTGTAGCCTACGCCCAAGGCCACAATACAGTTTTCAGACGTAAGTACGCCCTTGGCATTCGAATCGAAACCTTGAGCAATCCTGATTGTCGGCCTAGGTCCTAGGCTTAGGTCTACTTCATCAGAAATACCCTCATCAATAAAGATAGTTTGCTTTATGCCAAAACATTCGCCAACATTCAATCCTATTTAATATTTTGAAGTTTCACCAAAGATTAGATTAGTCATGTCTTTGGTTTCACGATATTTGTCGTCAACGACTGTTAACTTCTAGTAGAAAAGTGACGTAGTTTTATTGAAGTAGTTCCATCAACAATCGCACAGAGGTCGCGCAGAATAGAGTCCAGCTTCAAAAAACGACTTTTTATTTAACCCAGGCCGGTATAGGGAGTTGGAGGACCTCCCCAACGGGGAAACTTCTTTATCGACTCTGGTAATAGTAATTGAACCCTTTGTGCTAAATTTATGAGGTTTTAATCATTAAATTTTCTTTCGTAAAAACTAGTGCTAATTGATACTAGGGATGTCTCAGGCTAGCAAAATCCAGAATTGGCCCAAACGACTTGGGGATCGGGTTAACCGAATCATGAACTGAAACATTATCAGCCGCAACGAGGTTTGGTGGAGAGCCTGGGTCTGGGGTGAAGGCCCAGCCGCCGGAGGAACAAATTGGGGTCTGCATTATGTTTGATTGCCTTATATAAAACACAGTTTGAGGCAATATCTTATCATTTTCTGCAAGCTCTAGCAAGAGGGCTGAGTACTCAATTGAGTGGTTATTGCCGCCAGCAGGGGGTGTCAAATGTCGCCTCTCGGAATGCAGTCATGGTAATTTTATCAAACAAATAACTACCCAAAAAAGACTTGAAATCTGCAAATGGATTCAGATAGACCAGGTCCCCGATGACATCCTTAGTTGATACTAGACTACAAATGCTAGTAGAAATAGAGATGCACACCAATAAAGTTAAAATCATCAATCATCGAAAAAGTGACTGAATTATCGATATCAACAATAAATAACGAACACTAAATTTACAAAGTGTGGAAAAGGACAAGTGGCTGGTTTAGTTTAGATTGGAGAAGGGTTGACAGGTAGGGAAAGCATAGAAAACACTAATATTTAAATTGTGCCACACTTTTACCTGCGGGCGTGATCAAGATTAAATATCTAAAAAAGTAGACTATAAATGCAAATCTTTTTGGGGTCAAGATAATGTAGCCTACTATCTTTGAGCCTCCGTAAATAAATAAATAAATAAATAAATAAATAAATAAATAAATAAATAAATCCGTATTTAGAGTCTACCCACTCAGGGCCGGTTTTTCAATCGGTCGTTAAAGAGCTCGTAAAGCTTAATCAGCTGATTAGCAGAAGTCGGTGTTTTTCAATGGCTGCTTAACTCTAATCAATTGATTAAAACATCTTAACGGATCGTTAAAGTTACGGGCCGAAAATGAATCCGTTAAGGCTGTAACAGACTGTTAAAAGACATTCCAAGATGGCGACTTGAAATCAGCTGTCGTGTTTTGAGGTTATAAAAATAATAACAATAATTATAATAACGTAAATACTGTGCAGTGATGGCTAATCTTCAAGGTAATGATTATTTAGACTCATCAACTGATGATGAAATAGAAGAAATGGCTAACGAATTTTTAAACCATGCTAGAACTAGAGAGCCCGTCTGGGCCCGGGGTAGAATTGGCCCAGAGCATGGCTCTGCTAATCGTAAAAGGCGATTCAAGAGAAAAGTCCAGCTCGCAAACATCAGCTAGTAAGGTAGGAGTATCTTACTCCCCGAAACTAGATGCGAGCTCTGGCAATCGTCGTCCGGGACCTTGCCCCTTTCCCTTGACGACCCCCCGGTGACGAAGACAATGACACAACGAACGATGACAAAGACGATGATGACCGCGACGTGAGAAACCCCCCTTCATCCCCTTACCCGTGGCTGGTTCTGACCAGCATGGGCCCATAACAAATAGTTTAATATGGAAGGGTGACAACAACAAAATAATTTTTTGTGAGTAAAAACTATGAGTACATACCTTTAAGGTTGTAGAAAAAAAATGTGTTGTTTTAACCCCTTATGCCTGAAAAAAAATTCTGAAATGGAACAACAATCAAAAAGTACCCCTTTGAGGGTAGTTTTCGACAAAAGGGGTAGGTCTAAAAAAATTTCAAAATAGCCATAAGTTGCTTGATCACATGAATTTTAATATATCAAAATTTGTTATGTTGTTTTGCTTGGTTTAAAAGTTACAGATTTTACAAAAGTACTAAAAACCACTTAGATTTACACAACGTAAATAACGGTCGAATATGTTAAAATGTAGATTAGTTTTCTAATGATTTTGAAAATATCAAAATAGTATCATTAATCATTAATTATCATTAATCTTTTTGAAAGGCCTTGACCTTAAGTTTGTGTTCTGATAGCATGCTATTTATCTCCATGCGAAGAGCATTACTAATACAGTATTATGAGATCGTCTCGTTGCCGTCGACAACTCCAAAGGTAATATAATGTGCAGAATGTTTCGTGTTTCACTTTCACCCATACTGAATCTTTATCTGACATTTTGAAAACAGTTGGCCTACTAGGTCTGATGGGTGAAAAAAGTCAATTTGAAGTCCATATTTTCCACCGAAGATTCAGCACTGTCCTAACCACCACTTGGTATCATAGATCCAGGCAACATAATCCGGAGCTTTATGTTTTGAATACTTGCATTGAGTTCAAATCAATTGGTTTGAAACAATGGTAAGATTTGGCACCCCAACTGCATTGTCATAACGTTGAGCTAGATGGTTTTCTTCTTTTACGATAGTTTCTGAAGTTAGGCTACATAGAAAACTTAATCCCTTTGACATTTTCATCACAAAATTCGAACGTCTCTTTAGGAGTCTTGATATGATTATCTAATGTTCTTTGTAGGCTTGTTTTCGTAACAAGACATTTAACTGTTCCACCAATCCCATCGCATGGACCTTTGCCATGCGGTATGGCAAAAAATGCCATCAGCATAATAATTAAAATCCTCAAGTGATGGCACAAGTTGGTGATTTTTTGTTTGTTTTTATACTGACTTGCAGCACCGTCACTAAGTAAATAACTTTTTTTACGTCGGGAGCAAAGATTTAAAAATTCTAGAACTACTTTCTGAAAAAATGCATACACTGCAGTAGTACTATGCTGCAAGTGGTCACTGATAATGCACACACTTCTCGAAGTTAGCTAATTTTTTGCCTCATCAACCTATGTAGGCCTAGTAGATCACAAATGGGTGAAGTGTAGCTTGATTGTTCACCAAGTGAAAACTCTGTATCTCTTCCTGCATCACAAAAGTAAAATTTTCAGAGAAATCTTCCACTTATTATGCATTCAGCTGGATTTACAGTTTCTTTCGTTGTTCTCATATATTCTGCCTGTTTAGTGGCAACAAAATGATGCTTCTTCAGATCAGTGAGTTTATCTATTAACTTACTCACAAAGTCATGTAATGTTGTGTTATCGCCACTAAGTACAACGATCGGTGGTGACCCATTGCTTGTATTGTATATTTTCGTCCCAATTATCATCGTCATCTTTTACGGCATCTAATTGTGCTTCAAGCTCTGCAGGTCCAGGGCAGTTTGTGCACTTGCGTAGCATGCAGGTTCATTTTCTAAATCACAAACAAGTGAACCTAACATCTCTTTGTAAACTGTTTTGTATCTTGGCTGTGTTTATCCTGTCCAGGTTATTCCCCGCCCCCACCCCCTACCCAAACACATTCTGCCCAATCATAGTTTAATTCCTCATCAACAAGTTCAAACTTGGTTAAACCCTTCCCCTAGTGATTCCCCCTTCACCCTATCTTTAGTGGCTCAGTAAGAAATTAAACATAGTCAAGGCTAACAAAGGATGAAGATCTAGACCTTCCGAATAGTCGATTTTTTTAACAGTTTGTAAAATCTGTAAGTTTAAAACCAAGCAAAACAACATGACAAATTTTTTATATATTTAAATTCCTATGATCAAGCAACTTATGGCTATTTTGAATTTTTTTTAGGACCTACCCCTTTTGTCGAAAAACTACCCTCAAAGGGGTACTTTTGATTTTGCTCCATTTTTAGAATTTTTTTCAGGCATAAGGGGTTAAAACAACACATTTTTTTTTCTACAACCTTAAAGGTATGTACTCATAGTTTTTACTCACAAAAAATTATTTGTTGTTGTCACCCCTTCCATATTAAACTATTTATTGAAAGTAGCCAAAAAGCCAAAAGCGTTGTCAATATTTGGCTGCCTCGTATAGCAAGAAAAATTGAAGTGTTCAAAATTGAAGTGATGTTGATGAAAGATTGTCATTTTAGTAAGAAAATTGTCTTACTTCATTTTGATATCTCAAACGGTTCTCAACCTATTTCATTTACCGCTACTAGCTACGAAAGCAAATAACGCTACGCGGGCGACACTCAAATGCCTAAAATATGTGAACGGTTCATCCAAAAATCTAGAAACTTGGATTTGAAATCGTAATCCATATAGGTATCAACATGCAAAATTTGAAAAAAATTAAAAATCATGATGCAACAACTTTTTTAAAAATCTGGTGAATCTAAATGGAATGACTCTTACTGCAAGGTGACTGGTGAATAGACTTGTGAAAAACATTATTCTTGATAAGCCTAGCCTACACGTTCAAAACAGTGTTTTATTTTTCTGCCCTATTTACAATGTCATAGATTGACCAAGATTCATGAATGAACAAACAGTCTGTGAAGTAGGTAGGCCTAGGCCACCATACCCACTGTAGGGGCTACCTAAAAAAGTAATGCCCTTTACATTAGCTTGCAAACATTGAACCAATTATTTCAACCCTAGAACTGCTAGGCCTAGGCCTACACTACAAAAGTTAACTTGTCCTAGTTAGGGTTGCCATTTGTCCCGGTTTATTTTATTTTATATTTATATTTTCAATACCTGACATGATGTTAAAGGTCTACATAATTCAATCACAAAATGTAAGAAAATGCCTTCCTTGCAAATATGTCAAACGCAATATCAACAAACTGTCAATTGTCTTTTCCAAAGATTCTAGAATTTCAAGACAAAAAACTCTGCAATAAAAGCTGTAACCAATCACAAGCTTCGGAAGAGTTCGTTAGCTAACGGAGACTTAAAATCACATTGAAAAACGCAAACTGCACAACCATTGATTAAAACTGTTCGTAAAGCTTAACAGTCTGTTAGCTGACGAACTCTTTAACCGGCCCTAAGGGCCGGTTTTTCAATCGGTCGTTAAAGAGTTCGTCAGCTAACAGACTGTTAAGCTTTACGAACAGTTTAAATCAATGGTTGTGCAGTTTGCGTTTTTCAATGTGATTTTAAGTCTCCGTTAACACTAACGAAGTCTTCCAAAGCAGTGCACCACACACTCAGCCGTGGCGAGCCCGTTACAAGAAGTTAATGTCCGCAAAATAACAATTCTTACACAAATGCGCGGTCCAAGACGATTTTAATAATTATTTTATTGTAGCACGCATCCATATTGACGATCAAAACATATTATACAATGTGTTTTTCTACCTCAGCTCATTACGTATAAGTAGGCGGGTAGCGGAGCAAAATCTACACGGCCGGCATGGCGCCGTGGTAAGCCTCTGGCCTTCCGCACGGACGGTTGGGGTTCGATCCCCGCTAGTTGAAACTTTTTTAAATTTTCACACCCACATATTATTTTTTAAGGGTGTTAAATGGGAAATAAAAATGAGGTGATTTTGTTTCATCTTGGAAATTTGTTAATGTTTCACGCTCATATGTTTTGAACATTGCGGCGGTAACTTGGGCACACGATTCGCATTTTGAATGTTCAATTTAAATAATTATTGTTGCAGAGTGAGTTCCAGTTCAAATGAAGTTTTTTTTATACAAAATACCGGTACATTAACTTTATTCTAGTCTTCAGTTGAAAACATAAATCAATTCAATTTGAACCATGTAAATGCACCTCAAATGTTTTAATTTTTCCATCAAGTTTCCATAAGCCCTTGAACGAAGCATGAGTCAACAAATTTAAATTTTTATCGTGGGAAACCTGTTATAGGGTGCAATTAGCCCCTCTTCAGGTGAACTAGGTATGTGCGGATAAGAAATTGTGAAGGGATGTCTGAGGGCTGTTTTAGAGGACTCAATCCCTTGCATTCGCCTTGACTGAGGAAAATCTTGGAAAAAACCTTCAGTCAGGATTGCCGGTCTCGACGGGATTTGAACCCGGTACCTCCCGAATCAGTCGAGCGCTTAGCGCCCGAGCCAACATTGTCGGTATGAGTCATAGCATATTGACGTACTTGCAGAAAGCATCCTATAATAATATGCTCTCTAGTGGCATAGTGTTTAGGTCGCAATAAAAAGCCATTAAAACATAAAATACTTTGTAATAAATCACTTGTGACATGTGTCATGTGTCACATACTGAATAAAAGTCCATTTACAATATTATCACTTAAAAACTGAATTCATTAAATTAAATAAACATATAAATACAAATAAATATTGTGTGCATATTTGTATGGGAGTATTTACGTAATACTTTTGGAAATGTCAATTTATAACAAAGTCTTTAATCAGTCTGTTACAGCCTTAACGGATTCATTTTCGGCCCGTAACTTTAACGATCCGTTAAGATGTTTTAATCAATTGATTAGCGTTAAGCAGCCATTGAAAAACACCGACTTCTGCTAATCAGCTGATTAAGCTTTACGAACTCTTTAACGACCGATTGAAAAACCGGTCCTTAGTCACATAACTGATTTTCAGTGGGGGACAGTAAACCAAAGCGACCAAGCCAACCCTATAGGCCCCGAGGAAATAGTGAGCGATAACCAACCAAAGATCGATATTTTTTAATCAGAAATATAGCAATCAGTGGTATGGACAGGGCGAACACCCGCGGATCAACGCTAGAATCAACATGGTCAATTCAAAAGAACTTAAAATTTTTATGTGCCTCGTTGCTATAGGACGGCTCACAAAACACCGTTTACAAATTCCTAAGACAAGAACTGATCGACTTAAGTCCAAATCAGAAGTTAAAACTTCTGACTTTAGCGGGAATCGAACCCTAGACCTTCTGCATTGGAAGCAGGAAGGCTAACCACAAGACCAACGAGCCACACTCCGTGATCTAGATATCATTAAAGTATTATAAGGCTCTGCATATAGGCCTATGCGAGAAATATAATGACAAGTTTTGAACATTTTGTTTCCAGGAACATGCAATTTGATAAAATTGTAATTATCGAAATGTTGTTTACTGTGTGCATCCCTACTAAATAATAATATTGTTGCCTTGTTGATTATTTTCTTACCTAGATGTAGCCTTAGGAAATTTTACTTCATGCCCAAACGTCTCATCAACTTGACCCAATTCAGCCGGTTTCTTTATCACATTCTTGCTTTCATTGTTTGATGATTCCAAACGTGGTACACCTACAGTTCCATGATCACATTTGTTGCAGTGATAAACCACAATTTTATTTCCTGATTCGTTCAAATCGTAATTGTGTTCACTTTCGTAACCAATATGAGTGGTTTTATTTTCAAGTTTGGCGTCAATTTTCTCCGCATCAATGATCTCCTCAGTGTCATTGTTGTCGGAATGGTTAGAGACATAAAGTAAGACACCATCAAACACAAGAGTATTGAGGTCGTTTAAGGAGGTAATGTTATCCGACCGTTTGTTGCGATCAGATGTCGCTGCGTTACTTTTATCTTCATAGGGGTTAACAATATTTTCAAAATCATCTTTGAATTTATTCAGAGTCTGTAGAGCGCCTTTTGAAAGATTGATATCAAGGTCTCCGATCCACTTCGTTGAGTTGATGAGCGACGATATGAGATCTTCCACGCTTGTCTCATTGATTGGCCCCGTATCCCGAGCGCTTGTCGGGTCTAACAAGCCGATATCGACGAGTAATTCCCGTGTCCTGGTGAGGATATTGATCAGAGAAGTTTTGGTTTTATTAACTGTGGTGTCATTCATTGAAGGTAAGTCTTTTTTGCCATCAAAATCAAAGGCCAGATGCACTTCATCTGGCTCGGCTGCATTCTTGTTTAAACTCCCGAGAGTGACAGACGAGTCGTTGTTTTGGAGAATGATATCGGGACTCACATTTTTTATTTTGTCAATGCTCAAGCTCTTACTGGCCGTTATGTTTGGCGTAGAATTTATACTAACATTAATATACTCAGGCTGTCCCATTTTACTAGAGTATATTATGTTCTCCCCTGAAAGTTTGCCATTGTGTTTGCTCCGATTTGAGCTATTTACCTTCTTATGACGCACAAATGAAGAGGCATTGATTAAAATTCCCTCCAAATTGGGTTGAAGGATGACTTTTGGTGTTTTGTGAGTGGTATCGTCCGAGTGTATTTTGTTCGTTTCACGTTTCTTCATATCTATCGCTGGACCCATAGAACTAGCAAGTTTGTTGCGAGTGTTGGCTTCTAATTCCATCACTTTGTTAAATTTATCATCATCAATTCGTAAACTATCAGTGGTTGCGGGCAATTCAAGAATCTTTTCCGTAACAATTTCTTCAATGTTCGTACCATTTTCAATGATTTTATCAAGTTGCAAAACCTTCTTGTCCGTTACTAGATTTTCTTCTTTGTTAATAAAACCATCAGTATCGTTCCGTTTTCCCACTTCTTCACCAGCAAAAAGTTCAGGCAAAATCTCTTCAACTGAAATGTTGCTTACCATAGCCTTCATGTCCAATATTGCTTCAATATCATTTGTAAGATGGTGAATTTCTTTTAATAAAGCGTTACTGATATTGTTTGACAAATCATCAACAAAATAACCATTCAATAATTCAGGCAAATCTGGATTGAAAGACTCATTTTCTGATTGAACTGCCGATTTATTATTCTTTAGTCCTATGTCTATAATTATTTTACTACTTAAATTAGCAAGTATCGGTGTAGCACTCCACTGCGTTATCTCATTTACAAGTTTTTCAAAAACTTTTTCGGCTTCACTTACTTCTTCTTTGGTACCATTGTTACTATTGACATTTTGACTCATTATGTCAGTATCAGAAGTTTCAGTACTGTTTAGAACATTTGAGAGAAAACTTGTCTCGAAAGTAGTATCTTTAGAAATGGAATGATTTAGGCTTAGTTCAGTTGCGTTATTGGTAGCCAATGAATCATTCTTTCCCGATATTAATTGTACTTCGGACGTGTTTTCCCTCGGCTTCAACTCATCTTCTAGCACAGAAGAGTTTCCACCAGGCGGTGGTTGCATTTCAGACAAACTTCTTTTAACTGTGTTTTCATCCGACGCTATACGCACCTGATCACCAATGGCAGTCTTTTCCAATACAACTTTTATAAAGTGGCTCGATACATTACTTTTCTCTTTGTCAACGTTCAGACTTGATACATTACTTTTCTCTTTGTCAACGTTCAGGCTCGATACATTACTTTTCTCTTTGTCAACGTCCAGGCTTAATACATTACTTTTCTCTTCGTCAACGTCCGGGCTTGATACATTTCTTTCCTCTTTGACAACGTCCAGGCTGGATACATTAGAATTACTCATCTCTTTTTCTTTGTCAACGTTCGGAGTTAAATCTTTGTCCATTTCATTTTCTTCTTTGTCAATAGTTGTGGTTAAAACATCATCCTCATCATTGTGCATTTTATTTGCAGTCGTAGTGGAACTAAAATTAAATCCAGCACCCCTTATATTGCGTGTTGTGTCATTTTCAAATTTGTCAAATTTTAGGTTAACAGTGATGTAACGATCCAAATCATGGTCTTTATCAACACCATGGTGCCCTTCAGCTGATCCTGAAGTTTCGTTAGGCCTACTTTCCAAACGTTCTTCAGAAGGTTGACTTGTCGAGATTTCTAAAATAGCACTTGTGAGCTGGGAGGTACCGACTTCTTGATTAGAATCCTTGTTTTCTGTGCCAACCAGAAAACTAATTCCTTGGATGCTTTCAGTAAACAAACTGGTATCTCCAGGTAAATTGTTTAGACTAGAATTGGGATTTACCTTGTTCAACTTTTCACTAAGAGTTTGGATTAAACCTAATGGTAAAGTTTCAGACATCTCCGTATCATTGGGAAGAACCAAGTTCACCTGAGATGCATTGTCGATATCGTTGCGAGCGTATTGCTTGCTACTCGAATTGGTGGTTGCCTCTGGATCGTCGATGTCCACTGGTGTCCCGTGGACAAAGAACGAATCCCTGTAGATAACTGTACCGTCATCTAAGGTGAACTTTGTTTGGTTTGTGTGGATCAACAAAGTCTCCAGTGCCAGCAGTGCATCGTTTGCCGTCATATTAAGTTTGCTAGTGCAGTTTATGGTCTTCTTCATGGTACTGCTTTCGTTTTGTTCGGATAATATTTTACCCGGAATAAATCTTAGCAGATAGTTTATGATAATACTCATTTCGCCTTGAGAGATATTACGTGGGAAATTGGAATGACTGTCCAAGAGCGTAGTATTTTCAGGGAAATGCCACAGTAACGGTCCGTGCGCCTTATTCATGCCAGTCATATTATTATCAACGAATGACCCATTGAAGTGTACAATTTGCATGAAGTGAGAGCTAGATTCAGACGAGATTTTTTCGGGGTCCGGTTCGACCGCGTTCTGAACGCTCGAGTTCAACAAGAGTTCCGTAGTTCCGGATTTTATTTCCGTGGGGAGCGTTTTGTCAGCGTTGTCCGGTAAATCGACGATCGACTTGAAGCCGGTGAAGTTCAGTCCATTTTCGTCACCTTCATCGATGCTTTCTCGAGGGATCAGAGAAGCCACGTTGATCTCGCTCAAGTTGAGAATCGTCTGATTGAGACTCGTTGCACTCTCCGGATCGGAGACAAGGGGTGCGACCGCATTTTGATCGCTGGAGTCCAGCAAGAGTTCCGTAGTTCCGGATTTTATTCCCGTGGGGAGCGTTTTGTCAGCGTTGTCCGGTAAATCGACGATCGACTTGAAGCCGGTGAAGTTCAGTCCATTTTCGTCACCTTCATCGATGCTTTCTGGAGGGATCAGAGAAGCCACATTGATCTCGCTCAAGTTGAGAATCGTCTGATTGAGACTCGTTGCACTCTCCGGATCGGAGACAAGGGGTGCGACCGCATTTTGATCGCTGGAGTCCAGCAAGAGTTCCGTAGTTCCGGATTTTATTCCCGTGGGGAGCGTTTTGTCAGCGTTGTCCGGTAAATCGACAATCGACTTGGGGCCGGTGAAGTTCAGTCCATTTTCGTCACCTTCATCGGTGTTTTCTGGAGGGGTCAGAGAAGCCACATTGATCTCGCTCAAGTTGAGAATCGTCTGATTGAGACTCGTTGCACTCTCCGGATCGGAGACAAGGGGTGCGACCGCATTTTGATCGCTGGAGTCCAGCAAGAGTTCCGTAGTTCCGGATTTTATTCCCGTGGGGAGCGTTTTGTCAGCGTTGTCCGGTAAATCGACGATCGACTTGAAGCCGGTGAAGTTCAGTCCATTTTCGTCACCTTCATCGATGCTTTCTGGAGGGATCAGAGAAGCCACATTGATCTCGCTCAAGTTGAGAACCGTCTGATTGAGACTCGTTGCACTCTCCGGATCGGAGACAAGGGGTGCGACCGCATTTTGATCGCTGGAGTCCAGCAAGAGTTCCGTAGTTCCGGATTTTATTCCCGTGGGGAGCGTTTTGTCAGCGTTGTCCGGTAAATCGACAATCGACTTGGGGCCGGTGAAGTTCAGTCCATTTTCGTCACCTTCATCGGTGCTTTCTGGAGGGGTCAGAGAAGCCACGTTGATCTCGCTCAAGTTGAGAATCATCTGATTGAGACTCGTTGCACTCTCCGGATCGGAGACAAGGGGGGCTGATGTGGACTCCACAAAGTCGCAGTGCTGAATGATATTAACATAGTCAGAAAGTTTGATTAGACTACGGAAACGATAAGTGGCCGCGTGATGGATCGACCTTTTTGTAGTTTTTTGTGCGTGGGACCACTTTTCCTTTGCAAAGTGCTTTGAATGCATGTAGGTGAGTGCCAAGTTTCTATTGTACTTGTTAATGTTATTATAACAAAAAACATATTAAAAAAACCTTAATGTCTAGGATTTGGCTAACTTTTTGTTTTAAAGTTGCTACGTCACCAACCTTAATTCCATGTGAATATGAACATTGTAGGGCCACCCGTTTGGTCAGAATCGGCCCAAATGTAACAAAAATATCGTCACTAAAAATCAAAAAAAATTTAAAAGTACGATATTCATGAGAATATTTTCTTCGAGTTACCCAAAACAATACACCTCTAAGTTTGAGAGACTTCGAAGGCCCCCCAATTTTCTCAGAGTATGCCCTTGCCCGGAATGTGCCAAATAGCACAAAAATACAAACAAATTTTTTTTTTTTTTTTTTAAAAACAAAAAACATTGGAGCTAAATTTTTTGGGGGTGCAGTGAAATTGAAGTCATTGCTTTCGCTCATCCAATAAAACATCCAAACCATTCAATAAAAAAAACAAAGGGATTTTGTTTAAGAAATATGTGCCAAAAGGCAAGAAGCTAACACAAAAATTAATCAAATTAATATAAACGAAGGGCCAGATTGTTTAGGACGAAAACACTATAACGCAAATTTATAGTACTTCAATGTCGTGGTCATGAAATCCACCCAACAGTTCTAATTTGAGACTCACAAATTTGATTTGTTAGGTACCGTACCTACTTACCATGGTCGCAACTAGAATTGCTATAAATTTGCAAGTTTTGTAGTTGGTTTACGATCAAAACAGTAGGCCTATGTGGCTTGTTATTCCTTTCTATTAATTTGTTTCATTGTTGAAGTAGTGTTGCTACTTGCTAGTAACCTAATTCTCTTGACATCGAAAAAAATAAAAGTACGGGTAATTAATTATTAATTATTTTCACCAACATAAATTATTATAATAATATGATAATTTAAATGGTTTATCGTCATATTATCTGCATTTTGCGAGAGGTCAAGCATTTACATATGTAAGGTAAAGACAATATGGTCATGAAATACAGTTTCATACCAAGAACACAAAACTTATCAAATATTATAATTATGAATAGAAAATATTGTCATGAAGTTCAGTTTCAGTAGGCCTACAGTTCATTACAGTTTGATAACCAAGAACAATATTTAACTTATAAAATAAAATATAAAAGTTGTAGTCATGAAATACAGTTTTTTATAACCGAGAACAGTAAAACCTATTGTGATGTTATAAATTTACACATTTCCGGTACATGTTAAGTATAGGCTATAGGTTGACAATTATTTTATTGTAAACTGACAGCGTCCAAGTATTGATTGATTGATTGGATAAGTTGCTTAACGTCTCATATTAATGTACTTTGGCTATTCGAGACGATGAGTGGTGGTAGATGAGGATGAAGTATGAACAGAAGGGAGGAGGGGAAACCCGGTACCGGCATGTAGCCTACTACTTTTGAAAAGTACCAAGGGGACCAACGGCTTAACGTCCCATCCGAAAGGATGGTGTAACCTTGACAGTCATATAGGTTCCTCCACTAATCTGGACTGCTGAGCAGACGTCGAGGAGAACAAAGCCATTACACTAGCTCTCGAACCCTCCATCTGCTCTAACCAGCGATTTACGTGAGTTTCAGGGCAAAGCGGTCATCCACTCTGCCCCTGACCACGCCCAAGTTTGCTTAACTTCGGTGTTCGAGTGGGAACCGGTTAAACTACCTCGGCTAAACCGCTGGCTAGCGTCCAAGTAATTCCTATCATAGTGCTGGGTGTTTGAGTTTATCCTAGATTCAGTTAAAAACTGATTTATGTGGTTATTTTATTTATTTTTAAGAAACACACACAAGTATGACGTAGGCTTTGGATTATAAATAAAATAGGCCAAACGGGGCCTACTAGATAACAAAATTAATTATTTATAGGATTTGATTTGATTGTCGTCTTTATTGATGGCGGGATTAAGGCCTGTTAAGCCTTCTCTTCCATCCAACCACTTCCTAATTACAACACATCACGACATTACAGGATTACATAAAATATTGAAATAAATTTAAATACTATGATCACACAAGTTAAATGTGCAATTTAAGAGCTAAAAATAATGTTAACATCATACCACTAAACTAACTAAAACAAACTAAATTAGTTAATTATGTAATTATACATTAGGAGTAACATTATTGCAAAGTTAAAATTTTCTAGGTATATGGTAATGTTATGCAAATCATGGTTTTAAATCTATTTATGTAAATCTACAATAGTTTAAGAAACATTCATTCATCCATTCACACAAAAGTACACAATTAATATGGCTTTAGCCATTGTGTGCAGAAATACAAGTGAGCAGGAGCAGGTTGTGGTATGCATTACTCAATCATTAACAAAGGGGAGAGAGCTGGGAAGATGTGGAAGAGATACAATAACTGTGAGAGGATAGAAAGTGGAAAAAATTGTTTACAAAACCCAAGCAGACCCTGCCAGAAGTGGGGAACAGTGATAGATAATAGGTTCTTTCGTTCGCACAGACATTTTGTGAAATGAGCTAGTAGGCCTACTTATTTAACCCGTTCGTTTGCCTCGGTGTTAAAACTCGCTCTAACCCAAAGCCAGTGTCAAACACTGGCTTTTTGAGTGTTAACACTAGGTCTACAAACCAATAGATCTTATTATGATGACAAATGATGATTAGTATGGGCCATCAAAAATTTATTGGTCTACTAAGGTGCAGAAAAGCATGTATAAATAGGCTTAGGCCTACTTGACAAATTAAAATATACTAGGAAAACGCTAAAGTCCCGTCGCGTTGTTGAGCGAGCACCGGTACGTGCAACAACGACCCGAGTACGACATTCCCATAATGTTACATACCAATAAGTCTTTAAGGTCTTGACCGATTTAGCTGAAAATTTGTAAAATAGGAGAGAATGTTGCACTTATTGACCCTGCAAAATTTCATAACGATCGGAACATTTTTATTTTTTATTTTTTATAATCAACGATCGGATTTTGTTCAAAAACTATACAGCAACCCGCCGAGGTGGTATGTGTGAAAAATTTCAGGTCGATCAGAGAAACCTGTATCGAAGCAGTAACAGAAAAAAAAACAAAAAGAAACAGACATTCGAGCCATAAGAGTCAAGTGGAGACGCTCGCTCAAAAACTATGTTTAGGTAGGCATTATGTTTATAGGTACTTTACCAAAACATTAGTAGGCCTCTTAAGTATCAATTATTTCAAAACAAAGGCTTTTGCGGCCCAGAATATTAGGATTAAAATTATGTCAAGATCCAGATGGCTTGCAACTATAGTTTGTTGTAAGCCTAAGTACATTAGATATGATTAATAGGCGAGTAAGTAGCCTACATATTTCTAATCTGCTTCTTGGAAGGCGAAAGAATTGTAGGGCCTAGATATCGTGTTGGTCTTTATTAAACGTGAAAATGCACTAGGTAGATTAAGAATATGAGTAAGACTATACATCAAGCTTAATGAAAACATAAGAAATATAAATAATGTAGACCTACGGAAATTTAGAAAAGAATGCATCAATTTTGTCAAATCGGAGTTTACGGTAGGGCCTATAGTGTAATACAGGGATATTTTATAAAGTTTAATTTAAAATAACGGACTAGATATAATATTATGTACCGTATCATGCTTTGTACAATTTCAATATTACTATCTAATTTCTTATGTAAATGTATAACAATAGCGATTTTGCTAAATAAAGCTTTACTACTACGTAACATAACATAACATTTCTTAACGGTTACAAATGGGCCCTTCCGCCCGGTAGTCGTTCATCTCGGTCGAAAGTTGGGCTCAACTTGGGGGGAAAAGGCTAACCCATACAATTCGGTTCTACACATCACGGAGCATGTATTGTTGTATAACTGAAGAAAAAATTTCACTGCTAACAATACGTCACGACGCTTCAAAGATGGCCGACGCTTCATTTCTAACGCCGCACATTGACTTACTAAAACCAAAATAAATGTAAGAAAAATAATTGCAAACACTTAATTTTACTTGTATTCAATTCAGAAGAAAATTTGCAACAATACAAATGCAATTTACATAAAAATACCACAATGGAATAGTCTGTTATAGGTCGAAATAGACCTCGTGAACCCACTTTTTCCTAACTACGCCTCAATTTACGGACATCTCAAGTGTAGGCCTACAATATCAATCCGATGGTTTGGGAAAAAATCACTAATGTGTGTCAGCATATTGGCAACAAGATGGCTATAACAGAATTTGTACATAATGGGCTTTTCAAACTAAAATAATAACAAAACTAAACATGTGCGTATTATGATTCTCATTAATATCCTGTGATTTGCACATGTAGGCCTATATAGTGCAGTCCCTGGCCCTAAGACCCGTAGAAATTTCGACCTGGATGCATTTTATCTTCTGATCCTGTTCGGGTGTATTTTAAGGATAGAAAAAATCTTGGGTAGACATCTGTCGTTCCGGGCCTAAGTTTTTTACGACGCCATTTTCTTTTAGGCATATGCAAATAGTACACGCTCTTGGTTTTCATTTTCTATAATTTTTATTACAGCTGTAGTAAAACTGAAGTAATATTTGGATTCTCCATGAAATTACCAATTAAATGATAAACCTACATTTGGTCATCCTGGGAACATAATGGGATTATTTATAGAAAATTACATATTATACGACATGCAGATAAGTGATGCGGATTGTTTGTTTATGATACACATATAACATTTGTCACACTATATTAGGATTGTAACTGGGAAAATGATTCGAATGTTGGGCTAGGCTATCTCAGAATTGTCCCACGACACCAATAGAGGCCATTTTACAGGATGGCGGCAAAACATATTGTTTGTTTTTTCAAATTTGATGATAGAATGTTGAAATTTGGTAAATACATAGATAACATGCCATTGAAAAATGACTTTTGTGTAGGGTCATGTCAAACTAACAGAATGGCACCAATGGCGGCCATTTTAAAAGCTGGCCGTCACACACATATAAACCACGTAAATTTAATGAAAATATCATCTTGTTATTTGATGGTACACTAGTAGGGTACGCTATTGATTACGTAAAAAAAAAAGAAAAAAAGACAAAAGTAAGCCAACAAATCGTTTTGTGTCAAATACTACCTCTTGGTAACCTGTTGGCAACTCTTACAAGACAGACAAGAATTCACCAAGTAATTGCCAAAAATACTTAACGTTTGTCACTAGGTTACCAAGAGGTCGTTAAAAAGCAGCAAAACGGTTGCCAAAAGTTGACCAAATTATAGTCTCATGTCATAAATTTGATTTTAGAATGCATGAATAGGACATTGACTCCCTGCCCGATGACCTGAGCAGGATAGAAAAGGAGGCAGTCTTATATTGGATAGCAAGACAGAAGAATGGCTGGAGAGGCCAACTTTGCACAGAAAAAAAAAAAAAAAAAAAAAAATAGGACATATGTAGTTAAACTAGGAAAACGCTTAAGTCCCGGCCGCGTTGTTGGATGAGCGTAATTGGTGCATTGAGCTGCCATGTGTTATGCAAATTTTTCTTTTGTTCTGTGGAAAAATCATTTATAAGTTGAATTTTTTTTTTAAATTAATAAAATAAAATAAAAATTTAACTTTATTTTTTTAATTCTTTTTAATTAATCGTAATTGTTTTTAAAAAAATCGTAAAATTGAAATTTGTATAAGAAATAATTTCCCGATTGCGCTCAAATTTAACAATAATATATTAATTCATAAAATTAAGGTTCTGGCGAAAAAATTTATTTCAATTGGATAAAGCATGTAGGTGTTATCAGTCAAAGAATTGTTTAAAAAAAGAAAAAAACCCGTAAATTTCGTTTTTTTATGATAAATATTTTTTTAAATTGCGCTCAAATTTCACAAGAATATCTTAATTCATAAAATAAAGGTTCTGTGCAAAATCATTAAAATCGGATAAAGCATGTAGGTGTTATAAGTCGAAGAAAATTTTTAAAAAATCGAAAAAAATCGTAAAATTGCGATTTTTATGAGAAATAATTTTTGATTGCGCTCAAAAACGTGGCAGTTCTAAGTTCAGAGATTTCGAAGGTCTCTATAAAATTTCATCGCAATCGGAGTATCGGTTTATAGCCGGAATCGTGTGGACAAACAGACAAAATACAAAAAGAAAAAAAAAAAAAAAACATTCCGGATTTTTTTCTCCAGTGTAGTAGAATGGAATCTTCGCTTCGCTCGCTACGCTCATCCAAAAATGTAGAAAATCATGAGAAAATAAATTGAAGACCATGTTTTCGAGTTCCTGTAGGCCTACATTGCCATCAAAAACACCACAAATTAAATTACGAAGTGACATAAAGTTTAGGATGAAGATAATCACAGTAGGAAAGTAGGGCAAATAGCAACATTAATGTTGCTAAATGCAATACAATATTTTATTGATGTTTCGTAACAGATAAAACTTTATTTTTATCTTCACCTTGTTATACTTGGATATATACCAACCAAATAGTTAGTTAGTTATTAGGGTTTAAGGGCACACAGCACTAAGGTTATTAGTGTCCGTCAACCGTTAGGTCATAATGCACCACTCTAGCCTAAGGGGGGGGGGAGGATGGGCCCATGCTGGTCAGAACCAGCCACGGGTAGGAGGAGGAAAGAGGGGTTCTCACATCGCAGTCGTCATCGTCTTCGTCATCATCAACGTTCGTTGTGCCAATTGTCATCATCGTCGGGGAGGTCGTCAAGGGACAGGGGAATTGTCCCAGACGACGATTGCCAGAGCTCGCCTCTAGTTTCGGGGAGTAATAAACTCCGCTCTTACTAGCGGATGTTTGCGAGGTGGACTTTTACTCTTGAATCGCCTTTTACGATAAGCAGAGCCATGTTCTGGGCCAAATTCTACCCCGGGCCCAAATGGGGATAGCCCTAGATTTTTTTTTAGAATTTATGAATTAGGCCTACCTACAAAATTAGGTTAGGCCTAGAATGATTTGATAAAGCAGATAATTTCACTTACCCAATATGCACAGGAATACACCTTGAGCTGAAGTCCCACAAGGATTCATCTCTGCTCTCCTGAAAAAACAAACACAACTTTAGAATGGAGATCCCAAATAAACACAATTTAAATTTACACAATCATAGTTATTTGAATAGTAGGCCTATCATCTTACCTTAAATACAGGAATATTCTTCTTGTAAATCGCAGCTAGCACTTCAAATCAATAAACACAGTATGATTATTTCACTTTTATGGAAGAATTAAGTTATTCAAAAAGCATCGCCTTTAAATCATCATCAACCAACATGAACTAAACCATGACAGCAGCCAAAAAGAAAACAACAAAGGGTTGCAACATCTAAACTTCTTTGTTGATCTTTTTAACACAGCATTCTCAAAGAAAGAAAGAAAATCAAAGAGGTTACATAGAAAAAGGCAAATACAAAAGGCAGTGTACACCAAATTTTCTCCTGCATTTTTATATATAGTGCATTGATCACTGTTCTTGCCTTTTATTTTCAATTTTTTTTTCCTTGGTGCTTTGATTTGCCTACTTGCGGAAACAAAAAAAACCACAATTTTCAAACTTACCTAACAAAGACAAACAAAAGCCCAAGTAACTCCCTTTACTTTTATGAAACAACCCCAAATGAAATCAAAGATATAGTCTACTAAAACTAAAGCCTAAATACTCTACGGGAATCGATGATTTGTCAATTATGGTATTCAAAAGATGTATCAATGAATTAGCTGAACCATTATCTGATATTTTCAATACTTGCCTGGAGGACGGTGTCTTTCCCCAAGCATTGAAAATATCAAAATAGTCCCTATATTCAAAAAGAAATAAACATATAACCAGTAACTACAGACCAATATCCATTCTTCCAGCAGCTTCAAAAATATTAGAAACCATAATATACACACGAATGGTCTCATTTTTTGACAAGTTTAATACCATAACAGAGAGGCAAAATGGATTTAGACAAGGCAAATCAACAAGCGACACAATCAGTAGATTTCTTAAAACTGTTGTCGGAGCAGTAGACCTAAATTTACCCACATGGGTATATTCTGCGACCTCACAAAAGCGTTTGATTGTGTTGACCATACAATACTACTAGCCAAACTAGAGTACTATGGCATACGTGGGAATGGTCTAAAGCTTATAACTTCTTACCTGACTGACCGACTGCAATGCGTCGAAATGACTGAACTAAAAGACAACAAACTTACAAAGACTAGATCTGACTATGAAAAAGTAAATTTTTGGCGTTCCACAAGGATCAATCCTTGGCCCACTATTTTTTATCATCTTTGTTAATGATAACCTGATAACATCGAGGATGCAGAGCTTTTTGCAGATGACTTCACTACAAGTATTACCGCTAATGAGACAATACAACTTCAAGAGAAGGCAGATAAAAAGAATTACCGAATCCACCGAATGGTTTACGGTGAACAAACAACTGCTAAACTCATCAAAAACCAGATTTATTCAATTCCATTCATTCCAAAAAAACAAATCACTCAACCAAATACCATTACATTACAAATTCACATGATAAATCCACAGTAGAATCATCTACACAAGCAAAATTATTGGGAATAACAATAGATAACAACTTAACCTGGCATGCCCACATCAACACCCTAATAAACCAAACTCAGCTCAGCTTGTTTTGCAATTAAGAGCATCAAACAAATAAGCAACATATCAACTGCTAAAATATGTTACTTTTCTCTATTTGAATCGCACTTGAGATATGGAATCGAATTTTGGGGAATATCGACTCATATCGACAAGGTATTCATCACGCAAAAAACGAGCAATCAGGGCATTATGTACCCTTAAGCCGACGGAGCATTGCAAACCCTACTTTATTACACTAAACATTCTTACAGTTACATGCCTTTACATTCTCAAGTCAATTTTAGTCATAAGAAAAAACATCCACACTCTCACAGTCAACAGTGGCATACACACCCACAACACAAGGAACAAAAATAACCTCCATCTTAACCATATCGTACAAACCTAGGTCAAAAAAAATCTGATTATTTGTATAAATCTCTATTCAATAAAACTCCCACAACCAATAAAAAACATAACAGAACACATCAAATTCAAAAATGAACTAACTAAATTCCTAATACAAAAGGCATACTACAGCATAAAAGACTTTATGACAGACAGAACTACCTAATAATTGCTATATTTTATTATTAGTAGGAGGTACCATATAATAGGCTATAGACCTATACTATTTTGTAAAATAACTATATTATATTATATTAATACTTATGTAACAACTAGTCTAAGTTTAGCAAAAATGGACTACACGGTGAAAAACTGTTATAAAACTTTAACTGTACTTTGTATTGTTATTTGTTGTCCAAATAAATAAATTACAAAACTATTAAATTATTTATTGATTTTTTTTATTAATTTGTGTGCATTTATGTAGATAAGGTATTTAATTTTAATTAGTTTTCCTCCTTCGTAGATTAGTTTTTTATAACTGAATAGGCCTAATAATAATATAATAATTATATAATCAAATATAATATATTTTTCCGGTGAAAATTACAAAAAGGCCAAGGTTAGCTCACACATTTATTTTTTGACGTTCAACAGCACACTTTCCCTCCACTGATATTTTGATTATTGACACGTTACGAGGCTTGAGTGCGGACATTGAGCCTCTTTGAGTAATTTTTTACTTTTTGAATCTAATGCCACAAATTCAACGCACATATTTTGGTTCTATTTTCATCCTAAACTACATCTAAATCCTTATTTCCCATACACGGGGCAGATAAAATAAATACACATACCTATTTGAAGTCTATCCTCTTAGTCACAGAACCGATTTTCAGTGTGGGACATTAAATTTAAAGCAGACCAAGCAAACCATGTAGATGCTCTTCTGTCATTCTCGCTTTCATATTTATCATGTAAAATGTAGATTTGGACATTAATAAATAAATAAGAACAGCACCTTTCCCATTTTCTCACAGTTTTTCACCTGCAAGACTACCAAATCAAAAACCAAAAATCAAAAAACAAGTATAAAAATGTTAATATTTGGTCAAAGTTTTCAGATTTTGTGTGAACTAATAAAGTAGTATGAAGATATCGTTTGTTTCAGTTGAGCTGGCGCTTTCCGGGGGATTGCTGCACTGGTGCCCTCGCACATTGACCACCGAACCAGCAACAAATAAAAATACCATTTGATGCTCCTAAACATTGATATAACATTTAGCAAGGTTGGCATGACTAAGTGTGGTAAATTTTAAAATTAATTACGTACCAACAAGCCGAAATAACGATTGTCATCGCATTTCTTCAAGTCATTGTTCAGTTAATAATATAGGCCCTAGTAGCCTACTAATTCCACGGGATTAAGTAGGCCCTAGTCCATTTATTACTTACGCCTATAAAATGTTAATTTATATTTCTTAATATCACCATAACATGACCAAATAAGGTAAAATCGTGGAGTGTTATTGTTAGCATGGCTTGCATGCTCTTGCTTGACAGGTTATCTGAGACTGTCTATAGAAGCATCACCTTTCTGATTATGTAGAAAAAATTAAATATGAAACTAAAAGATTTGGTTACTGAGGCACAGATAAAAATATATGTATACATTTAATAAGGCAAACATATTTTTATATAGGCTGTCTGCTTACTAATATACTAAAAATAACAAATTTACATACTACATAATGTAATTTAAAAACAGGTTACGTAAAAGATTAATACAATTTAGCCAAACTATATTAATTCTGATAATTCATTTACTCTTCAAATAATCATGTGGGGAATAAATTGTATTGTTTAGCACGATTTTCTTGCTGTTACTTTTTCAATTGAAGTATTTTATTCTTTATCATTAGAAAGTTTATAAAAAGTTTTTAAAAACAATACCTATGATTATAATTATAAATAAAATTCATCTTGATGAATTAAAAAATTGCAATTACATTTATTTATATATTTTATTTTTTTACATTCAATGTAGACGTAGTGTGAAAAATACAAACGCACATTTTCGACCAGATTTGTGGTGTTCTCGTGCTAACTAATAGTAGTGATTTTTAGCTTAGTCTAAATAATATTACTTCAATCTTTAGTGACAGCTGGCCAATTGACATTGTATGACCACGGGGAACTAGCACACTAATCAGTACCGGTACAAAGTACTGGTTTATAGAAAGAAATATAGTTACAAATATAACAACAAAAGTATGAAATTAATAGTTATGTACATTATTGTACACACAGTGTTCAAGTTGAGGCAGTAGACAATTTAGTTTTTAAACCTTGGAAGGAAGGTTAGACAGTACCCATGTTGTGCCACTGTTAGCGACTACTGTATTCGAGCGCGACGGTCAGAAAAGTGCACACGTGTCCCATTCATAATCAAAGTACCTTATAATTCTGGGGAAATTATAGATATTTGGATACAACATAGATTAGTATTACTATTGTCTATTTGATGTTACAAGACCACTATTACAATTTAGTGAATTTATCTTTATCAAAATACAAAACAAAATTTAAACAAAAAACACAAATCAAAGTTAAATGTAAATTACAGTTTGTAATGGTAGCCTATAATCCCAGTTCAAGGATTTAAATAACTAGGAAGCTTCCCAAAGGCTTTTTTAGGGGCGTTGTTGGATGAGCGTAATTGGTGCATTGAGCTGCCATGTGTTATGCGGATTTTCTGTTGTTCTGTGAAAAAATCATTACTAAGTTGAAGATTTTTTTAAAAATTAATTTAAAATAAATAAAAAATAATTTTTAATTTTTAATTTTTTTAATTAATCGTAATAAAAAAATAAAAAAAACGTAAAATTGCGTTTTTTCATAGAAATAATTATTTGATTGCCCCCCAAATTTCACACGAATATACTAATTCATAAAATTAAGGTTCTTAAAAAAAATTTCATACAATATGATGAAGCATGTAGGTGTTATGAAATCAAAGAATTGTTTTAAAAAAAAAGAAAAAACCCGTAAAATTTCGATTTTCGTGAGAAATAAATTTTCAATTGCGCTCAAATTTCACACGAATATCTTAATCCATAAAATTATAGTTCTGTAAAAATCTCATTAAAAACGGATGAAGCATGTAGGTTTTATAAGTCGAAGAAATTTTAAAAAATAAAAAAAAATCGTTAAAAATTGCGATTGTCATGACATAATTTTTTGATTTCGCTCAAAAATGGGGAGTTCTAAGTTCAGAGATTTCGAAGGTCTCCAGAAAATTTCATCGCAATTGGAGTATAGGTTTAGCCAAAATCGTGGTTAACAAACAGCCAAAAATACAAAAAAAAAAATCGGATTTTTTTCTCCAGTGTAGTGAAATGGAATCTTCGCTTCGCTCGCTACGCTCATCCAAAATGCTAATACTACCAGCATATTAAATAATACTTTTTTTTTAATATAAGGTAGGCCCCTACTGATATTATATTTTGCTATTACAATTTGATGTTATTTTCCCTTTGTGTCAGTTACTGCATAGAAGGCCTAGTTTAATAAACAACTGGGAAATACAAATAAATAAAATAATAATAATAAGCATAATAAATTATTATTATTGTTGTTATGAATTAAAAATGAAACTTTCCGCAATTGGAAAACCAAATACATTGGCTGCTTTTTGTTAGGTATTGTAAAGGAAAAAGGATTTTGTTTGTATCACAATGGTTGTAATTTAAAAACCAATTACCAAAGAGAATTTCAAGGCTAAATCATTGAAGATGTAGTTAATAAGTATCATAAATTCTGGTCCCAACGGAAGCCAAACTCCCTAGAATGTATTCGTATGCAGCACAAATGTTCTATAGGCATTCTTTACAAGTGAACTATATAAAGGTCGATCAGGTTGTCTCTATCTCTCTCTCTCCCACTAGCTATCTCTCTCTACTACACCAACAGTGATGCAACAAGAGGAGGAAAAACTAGATAAACCAGCTTGATAGCCAACATCAGTTACTATCTGGCTGTCAGCTGAATAGCAGGTCACGCACAGGAACAAACTACTCTACCATGACGGCAAAGACAGAGAAGATCGGCATTGTCGGGAGGTAGGATGAAATACGTAATATTTTAAATAGGACTCCATAGTTTACATTCCCACTACCGGTAGTTATTTATATGTATACAATATAGGAAAAATAAAAAAAATAGAAAATTGCACTTATCTAGGGCCAAGTGATTCCAATATTGAAAAATTGTTCAGTTATCACTCCTGATATTTTAAAACAAGATCATGTCTGCAAAATATGTGCTATAATCTTTACTAATAAACTATTCCTCTTGACTAAATATTCCAGCAACATTATTTGGAAATGTGGGCATCTCAACCAGTTATAAAATCAGTACTGGCTTTCCAAGCTTAGTACATTCTGTTTTCATTCATAATATTAATACAGTATCAAATTATTGTCTATTTATTTATTATTATTTATTAAATGTCTATCCTATTCAGTTAAAAAACTGATTTACAAAGGAGGACAACTAAATAAATCTAAATTCATAAATGCAGACACAACAATGAACTAAAAGTGCTATAATAATATCGATATATATAATACTATAATATATATATATATATAATATAATATCGATCTTTGGTTGGTTATCGCTCAATCGTCGATTGCGTCGGGGCCTACAGGGTTGGCTTAGTCGCTTTGATTTACTGTCCCCCACTGAAAATCAGTTATATAACTGAGTGGGTAGACCCCTAAATACAATTTATTTATTTATTTAGTAAAGTTTGAAAAAAGTACGGTAATATAAACAACAACAATGAATTAAAAACACAAACATTTTGGTAACTAATTATCTGGAAAATTTAAATAACCCGTAGGCTCAATAATTATTATAGCCCTGAACTGGTTGCTATAAAATAAATACTACATAGATTTCAATCAAGATATCATTTTTAAACCCTCATAGTTGAGAGGAGTTTTCACACATACTGGCCTTATGTTGAATACTACACTCAATGTTTCAAAATTGTACTAACCGGTGTTCTGAAGATAATGTTTTTCCAAGTTTCTTATTTCAAACTTTATTAAGGTACATTTAATTATTTTGAGCAATTTTTGTACTTTTTAATTTTATTTAGTTGACCTCCTTTACAAATCAATTTTTATAACTGAATAAAAGTTAAATAAATATAATAATAATAATAATAATAATAACCACACTTTAATAAGCTACAGTTAAGATAATTGTGTAAATATATTATTCATATTATTGAAATTGATTGAAATTTAATTTTGTAATAAATCATCACTAAATAGTAAATTTTGCAATAGATGCAAATTTTACATTTTGCAACAATGGAATTTTGTGTGTAGGCCTACACCCTTTACAGGGAAGCAGTTATAAATTAACAGATAAAATAACTAAAAATAAACTATGAAATTGAAATGTGTAATAAGAGGAATATTTCTTTTTCGTGATAAGCCAAGATTCCAACTTTTAAATAGAAATGGTTCACTAATTTTTTTAGTTTGGAAACTTCACCATAAGGTTGATCTAATTAACTTTATTGTGAAACAGAAAACCCACTTTTTCTCACAGCTGTTAATAATAATTGATTTTAAAGTTAGTGTGACAAACTATAGCTGATGCATGCAAGCAACCTACACCAACATCATTGAATAGATTGCTTTAAAAAAACCAAGGTCCTGCTATTTAGAGCATGAACCTATTATTTAAATGACAAACGTAACCTCTTGCGGCATCATGCCATGAATTGTTTATGTAAGTATGGCAATGGGTTATGTTTTCGATGATGAAATTTAAATCAAATCATTTAGTATGTCGAGAGACAGTAGTTTTTCAATCATACATATTTCAAAATTTTTGCTTTACTGTTTTGATATTTTTCATTTTTGTCGCGTTAACGGATTTTTGCTGTTATTTGGCGCTCATAAAAATAAATGAGGTAATGAGGTATTATTAAATTATTAAATGAGGTATTATTTATTATTTTTAATGGAAATTTTGATTATAAAGAAAATAGCAAAATTATGCACAGATAAAAGTTGAGTCTTGGCGTGTGGTGGTTCATAGGAGGAATGGCACCGAAGTCCATTAATTTTGACTTGCAACATTAAATGTTTTGGGGTTTTTCCTTGGTCACATGCACAAATTTTTAATAAAACAAACCAAATTTTGAAAGTTTTGCCTCAAATTTGCCCGTAACGTACGAACCGTAATTTTATGCAAATGTCAACATTTTGCTTGAATGAACAATTTTGTATTTACACAGAAATTGGCAATAGTATTTATTTTTCTATTACATAATACTGGATTGAGATGAAACAAAGAAATTTTCATTCCACTGAAATAGATCTGTCGCTTTAATCGTAAGTGCGAAAATCTACTGTCTAAACTTGACTGGATGATTTAATGTGTGTGTAAGCATTCCAATTTGGGGGCCCTTAGCCCACAAATTGGTGGGAATGGAGAACTGTTACTACTGTACTTAAAAGATTGAATTTTAAATGAAAATGCCAAATTAACATATGCTAATCCATTTCCGGATTGGATTTGATTTTAACGTGCCTAATACATGCTATATACTCAAAAAATGGAAGTCATTTCAAGTCAAAGTTCGGGTTAAGTTTGAAATTTTAATAAACCACAAACTCGAACTTTAAATTTCAAACTCGAACCGAACTTCTAAAAAAGTTTCAAACTTTGAACCGAAAACAAGCGTTCGTCTATCCCTACTCAAATGTAGTTCGTGCTGTACTGAGAAATGTTTCACAGCCCATCACTATACGTTAAACAAGCAACATCGGGTAAGGTCGGTACTCAATGGGTGACCACATTGGTATACAACGTGCCGTTGGCAAAGATGCAATGCAGATCGCCAAGAAAATGATCCTTGCAACATCACCCTTAGCCGCTTGTGGAGAACAATGTAAAAAAAAGTTTCTGGTATTGGAAAAAAATAAGCAGTAGATAGACTAATGGGCTGAATTTCAATTTGTACGGGCCTGGACATTGGTTAGGTCACTCAGTACGGGCCCGGGCCTACAAGACCTGAAGACGTAGGCCCCTGCAGACCTTTACAACATATATCAAGAACGAATGCCTTGATTTTGTCTTTATTATAGATTGATTCTTATTTCATTCCACAGCATCCAATGTTATCTTTATTTTAGGCCCTACAGTTAAAATGACCAAAGTGATTTATCTCTCCAACACGAAGTACTTAATATATTTCCAGTGGCCTGATTGGTCGAAGCTGGGCGATGCTGTTCGCCGGCGTCGGCTACCAGGTTCACATCTATGATATTGAACAGTCGCAGATCACGTCCGCGCTCCAAGACATTGGTAAACAGTTGAAGACCCTCGAAGAAACCAAGTTGCTTCGCGGGACCATGACGGCCAGTCAGCAAGTGGCGCTTATCAAGGGTACGTAGAAAGATACGTCGTTAAATAATTTAGCATGAAAAGATGGTGTATGCCAATAAAATTTTAATGCCTCGAATGACATAATGTCCACAAATTATTTCATTTATTAGTATAGGTTACTAAACTTTACTTTAAATTGTTTAAAATAAAAAATGATAGTATTTAATGACCCAATTGACAATTTTTAGCTCTCAATTAGCAACTCTCTCCCAGGTAGAACTGATGATAAACAATCCAAAAATTTCAAAATCCAATTCGACCGGGGATTCAACCTGGGTCTCCCACAAACCGGACGGATGCCGTAACTACTATAATTCCACAATGCACCAATAATCCAGAAGTTACCAACTCGGTGGCCTGGTGGCTCAAGCGTTCAATCCTCAGTCAAGTTGCCTATTATATTTCTGTATTATTGTAAATAAATTGCACTTTGCAGTATCTTACAAAAAAAAAAAAAGTAAAACTCTATTTTGTGAAATAACATGTAGTTTGCAATATCAAGAACAAAATTGCATTTAAAATGACACAAAATGTTAAGACGCAAAAAATATGTAGAAAATACAAAAGTATATGTGCTGAATATAACAATTTGGCTCATTTCAAATAAATTGTGACGAAATTGAGGAGGTAAACGATAGAATAAAATATTTACGCGAGAGCTCTCTTCAAGGGTACCAATCGCCAACGTTGAGAGATCAATCAAACCGGCTGGTATAAGGAGAAGGAAGATTAGAAACTATGTCCCTTCCTAGCACAAAAATAACAATCTCGCCTCTTGCGTAGATACAATAGCGGTTGTGACGTGCTGTACACACATAGTGATGTCATTTGCATCAAGATGTTAACACAATCACAAATATTTAAAATGCAAAACTCAAAGGTTACATTTCACTAGGCTTAAAACATTAAAATGATTATTCTATTTGACTACCTAACAGCACAGCACACAATGTTATCACATTGATAGCAAGCGTTTTCTCGATTTCAATAAGATAAGTGTTCTTTCCAAATAAACCTTGGATGATAGTTATATAATAATGGTACTCAATCAGGTAGATAGCCTATAGTGCTGTCAAATTGAAAAATGTCCATCTAATCTCTATAAATAATATTTGATGCATTAGTATTTTATTTTTCGGTTGAGGTTTACTTCATAGTTGTGTACCTAGCCTCCTATTCTCAAGGACATTATAGAGGAAAACAAATAGTTGCATACAAGATACTTGTTGAGATGTAAAAATTCAAATGATGTTACACTGCTTACACAACATATTGAAGCAATATGCCATGAAGTAGGTACCACAATATGCAGTATTGCCAACCGCATAATCAAGTCAATACAATGTAGTAACTTGATGTACATTCTAGTCCAAACAAAGTATTAGTATCCTTGATTCTAGTCTGCCTGGGAGCAGAATTAATAATATTATGAAAATTTCCATGAAA
>JAMZAV010003937.1:0-100196 GCA_024449915.1 Sweltsa coloradensis | reverse complement strand
CTACCTGGATGAAAAACTCCGAATGTTTTTTTTTTTTTTTTTTTTTTTTTTTTTTTTTCTTTCTGTATTTTTGTGTGTTTGTTACACATTCCGCTAACCGATACTCGATTGCGATGAATTTTATGGAGACCTTCGAAATCTCTAACTAGAACTGCCACGTTTTTGAGCGCAATCGGGATTTTTCTCATAAAAAACGCAATTTTACGATTTTTTTCGATTTTACCTACAATGCTTTATCCGATTGTAATGATTTTTTTACAGAACCTTAATTTTATGAATTAAGATATTTGTGTGAAATTTGAGCGTAATCGAAAAATTATTTCTCATGAAAATCAAAATTTTACGGGTTTTTTCTTTTCTCAAACAATTCTTTGACTTATAACACCTACATGCTTTATCTTATTGTAATGATTTTTTCACAGAACCTTAATTTCGTGAATTAATATATTCGTGTTAAATTTGAGCGCAATCGAATAATTATTTCTTATACAAATTGCAATTTTACGATTTTTTTCTTTTTAAAAAATTACGATTAATTAAAAAAATTAATTTTTTTTTTTTTTTTTTAATTATAAAAATTAAGTTAATTTTTTATTTAATTTAATTTAATTTAAAAAAATCTTCGATTAAGTAATGATTTTTTCACAGAACAACAGAAAATCCGCGTAACACATGGCATCTCAATGCACCATATACGCTCATCCAACATCGCGGCGGGACTTAAGCGTTTTCCTAGTTAAATTTGAAGAAAATTTGTTACAAACGTAACGAGGTAGTAATTTTAAGTAGGCCTAGTTTAGCGGGCTAATTCCCCCCCCCATGCCAATTAAAACTTCACTTTTGAAAGACATTAGATTGACAGCCGCCTGCCAAGGTACGACTCACTACCAGAACTCACGTAGGCCCTATGAGAGTTATACTTTTTACGGTTGTCATTTCAATATAGGCCCACTATTATTGTATTTAATTTTAATTCATTGTTTGGTTGTTTGACATTATTAATCCATGTGATAAGGTACGGAATTTATCACCCAACGATTGAAATCACTTTACAAATATCTTGTTCATGTATTGTTTTACAGAATAGTTATTAATTATATGAGAATTATACCCGTCGTATTATTACAAGGCATACTGTTATAATATTGAGTTTTTCGCGAATCATTTTCAGATTTTCCCTAATAGCTTCTCGGCGCCGCCTTTCCGCAGCCGACGGCAACCGCGGACGTCGTGGAAACGTTAATCCGTCCCCAAATGTATTATAATTTTGGTCAAGTGGTTTCACTTATCAAAACGAGACTGAAAGCTGTAAAAACTTCCACGTAAATAAAGTTTGTTTTGGTCATCCACTTACAATACATCCATTGTTTAATTCTGTCCAGTTTTTGTACTTCTTACTATTTATGTAACCGATTATTGTATACATTCACGGAAGAAGATATATTATCAGAAATTGCTAATTAGTTTTCACACTTTGAGTTTTGAACCGAAATAAGTTTTCAGTTCACCCAAATATGGTTTATCATGAGCATCTTTGCGTGCTAGTGTGGAGTGCGAGTGCATGTGAGAGCGTGTTGTTTGCTTTTAGTTTAGTTGTGTATTTGTTGGAGAGCACTAAAAATTATTCACTGAATTTGGAGTTAGACCAGTCGGGATGTGGGCCAGCGATATGTGAACATATTGAAAAGTAATTGTGACTATTCAAATTTCTTTACTTATATCAATGTACCTAATCGCTGTAAATTATTTTTATTTTATCATTTAACAAAAGACAGCGATTCAAACGATTTTTAAATTAAAAAATTTTATAATAATTGTAATTATTTTTCTTTCTTTACTCAAGTCAATATAATCAATGGAATTTATAAAGTAATCCATTTATAATTTGATGAATGTTGATCATATTTGGAAGGACCCCTCTTCCTACATCCACACCAATTTCTAAGAACACTTTATGATACGGTTTGTCTATAAATTAATAATAAAAAAAATTATAATATAAATTTATATATATAATAATTTATAAATTATAATAATATAAATTACAATATAAATTTATAATGTTAAAACTGTATTTTCGATTATTAGTATGTAGGGGGCCTATGTGCTAAAAAGTAATAGTTCTGTAGTCCAAAGAGGATACTCAAATCGGACATTTGAGTTGACAGATTCTAAATCCAGAACTCGTCTAGAAAAAGCTGTTTGGTCATGGTAGTTGAAAACTAATTTATACAGTCATTGTAGTCACATGCCATTCATAACACGACGAGAGACTTTGCTTTTACCTGGAACTGCAACCCGTGAAAGGGTCAAGAGCTCCGCTTGGCTCGCCTTTCTTCGGCTGCTCTTTTGTCTGTCTGGAAGGAACGTTCAACGAGTTCCTAATATTGCCACAAAACCCAGAGCGCGAGCTCACAGACGTACATTAGTAAAACGCGCGAAAACTGTTTATATTGATTTAATAGTCTTCCATATTAATGAGAATATTGATACTTACTCTTGGAACTGGTAATAGTATTTAAAATATTGTGTGAGAAAACCACACATTTATCTCATGATCCAGTCCATTTCTTATGAGAAATTAGCATATAGGTATGTCCCATTTAAAATCGAATCAATGTATGCTAATTGTAAAAATAGTATGACAAATTTCAATCCTTCATCTGTTCCTCAAAGTAATTTGAAAGATTTTAGACAACAGGAAAGTGCTTTTAAAAAATAATTAGTAGACCTCTGCACATACAGAGCGCTATGGGGACATCCAGCCTTAAACGAACGTTCTACATTGTCACTGTTTCTCTGTAAAGTGGAACCCAAATTAGGCTTTAACTTATCAAGTTTGGTACGTGGCTTAAATCTGAGCATTATCTCTGCAGGAGACATGTTTGTTACTGTAGTGGGAGTGTTTCGGAAATGAAATAAGAAATTATCCACCCTATGCTGCAGACTACGCCCCTTGTTTTGTCCCAGTTTTTCGGTATTTATGTTGAACTTAGATAACGCATGCTTTACCGTTTGGACATTTCTTTCTGCTAAACCATTTGAAGCAGGATGGTAAGGAGGGCTATGCATTAATTTTATTCCATTTGACTCACAGAAACACCTTAGTTCTTCTGAGTTGAAGGGAGGTCCATTATCAGTAACTATAGTTTCAGGAAAACCAAAAAGTGCTATTATAGAGCGAAGCTTGTCAATAACTTTTTCAGCAGTAGTAGTAGCCATAGGCCACACTTCTAACCATTTAGAATAGTTTTAGTTTAGTGTATTTATTCACTTTGATCATACATTTTAGGTAAGATATACTTCTCAGAGAGAGAGAGAGTGTGAATAACTATAGCTAGTTTACATCATAATTGTATTAACAACAGTATAGATAGGCAATGTGAAATAGAATTAAAAATAAAATTAATAGTGGTCTAATCAATCTAATCCCTGGTACCATGGTAAGTTATAGTAACTATCCACTAATATTAATAGCATTACATTTTCCTTCTTTGCAAAGTAAGTGAATTCGTTGCCAACGTTTTACTGGTGCTGGCCAGTTGTGCAGAGGAACTTTTTGAGTAACTCCCCTAGCTAGCTGACACACCTCACATGTTAAGGACAATTGTTCAATTACTTTATCGATACCTGGCCACCAAATGTGACTTCTAGCAAGCAACTTCATACGTACTATACCTGGATGTTGGTCATGCAACAGAGATAGTACGTGGCTTCTCATTCGTTCAGGTACCACCACCAGGGGCGTAGGAACGGAGGGGGATGGGGGGGGAAACCCCCCCCCCACTTGTTGGCTTGACCCCCCCAGTGGGGGGGGGGGGTCAAGCCAGGTATGGGTGTCATTTTCTAACTTATAGCTTGTTGGGTGATTTTTAGGATTTTTATTACAGTCTGGCTTGCAAACAAAAAGGAAGGTTTTTGTTAACATTTTTTTTAGAAAGATTCAGTAAGAGACGTGATTTGCGAGACTAGACTAGCCATCTGATTTTAGACTAATATTCATTATATTTTGTGTGCAATGTTTTCACTCCCAAGCAGACTGTCGACCGATTTTAGTCAGGCAATCAATCTTCAATGCAATATTAGCTTCAAAATGTAACCCTTATTCATAATTAAAATTCGCCTGAAAACGTGTTTTAGGCCACCTATCAAGGGCACCTTTTGAAAAAATCTCGCCTACGGCGAAAAAACCCTACGGCGGCTGGGGCTTCGCCCCAGACCCCAGTTTGCCCACCCAACCTCGTAGTCAACTTGAGTGTGACCCCCCACTAAAAAAATAGTTCCTACGCCACTGACCACCACTCTATTTGCCCATGTTATACAGCTTTCATCTACAGACAACTCATTTCTACGATCAAAATATGGTTTTAGGTTAGGATCAACAATTGACGTGGGCCACCCTTGTTGTGTAAGCGACAGCACTCGTGAAAGAACGGTATCTTTTGCCGTGAATTTAGCTATGTCTCTGGCTGTAAATGGCTTATCTGACAACAAGGTTTCTGTTAGAATAGTAGCGGAATTGGGTAGTTTTGTTGTTGGATTAACACAGATTGATACGATGTTTAAATCAGTTTGCTTTATTAACTACATGATGATACAGACATGAACGGAAACGGAACTAACTCCGTAGCAGTGCTGCCAACTTTTATAAAGAAAGAAGAAGATGAACATTATTGACATCCCTCTTGTCAGCCAGAGATTATACTCCATAACACTCCCCCTTAATCTTGACTGACACAAGAACAAAAAAGCAAAAAATTACTTTAGTAATACTCAAGAGAATGATACAAAACTTAAATTCACTTGATCAAACTAAGTCCTTCAACACACTTATTGTGTTTGATTTTTCCCAAACCTTTGGTCAACACATCGACTACCATTTCCTCGGAACTTACATGATTTAGCTCCAATGTATTTTGCTCAATGTGCTGTCTAATCCTATGGTATGGTAAGTGAGATCACACAGGCTCCGACGCGAGATGCTTTTAAACGAAAGCTGAACGATTTTCTCGTTGACAAGGTCTTCTATAGTACCACTGACTTTATTTCAACATATTCTTAACAATCTTTTAAAATTGACTTATTTTCAATATTCGGAAGCCTTGAGTGCTACCCAGCAATCTGTATGAAATGCTTTTGAATAAATAAATAAATCTATGTACTTGGTTTCTACCACCAGCTCCTGTGTTCATTGCTATTTTTTGTGAACTTTGATTATCATTAAACAAAACAATGGTATCTGATTTTCCAAAGAGTTCTTGGAATAAATTTTTCAAATATACAGCCTCATCTCCTGCTTCTTGTCACATTCGTAATCGCGCGCCTTAAAGGTTGTGTTCCGCAAAGGCGACCAGAACGACCAGTCTGCGACCAATGGAATTTAAGTAAACACAATTTGCACCAATGACAGATCAGATTTGCAAGAAACGTATGCGATGCGTTGCTGTTTTGATGTTGTGGTAGAGACCAAGAAGCCCACAGTTTTATTCCGGTCGTGGGCTGGTCTTTGAAGAAAGCGCGGTTATTTCAAATTCTTTCATTGAAAATCATGGAATAATGTCCAACTACCGACAATGTTCCTGTAACTACACATGGGTAGACAATAAATCATTCATTCTTTCATTCAAATCATTCATTTATTTCGTAAATGATATGATTTATGTAACATTTTAACGAGATATCACAACTTTTCATTAAAACACGGCCTTGTAGATGCACGCACCATTTCGGAGCCAAGGCAGTCCTCAACAATCAGACGTTGAGTGAAACCATGAAAATAACAATACCCAGCGACCGGTCGCTTCTACGGAACGCAACCTTAGTCTTCAAGCCTACCTCAGGCGGTGGGAACCATAATAGCATAGCGGTGGCGCGCATCAATCTACTAGGAGCCAAGGTCCACTGGATTTCCGCCTAGCGGAGGATCGTTTTAACTCTCTAGGTGGCCACACAAGCGAGTTAGACGAGCCTCCGCCAGGTAGCGGAGATCTAGGGGACCTTGCTAGGAGCCTGTCATGTTCAAACTTGTTGTTGGTATACGCGTTTTCCACCGCCGTCTGGATGTATGTAAGATACAAAATAGCTGCTTGTCATGGCTCAACAAAATTCGGTCATGACTTTCAGTGAACTTTCAGTCGGTAAAGAAGTTCATGCCCCCCTTAACTAACACCATCTATGGTTCAAAGCTAGAAATAGATCTGTGAAACTTCCTTTACATACCTGAGTTTGTTGTCATAATTCATGGAAAATAAACAATTCCTTGATATAAAACGTTTCCAACTAAATAAAAATATAATTATCACCTTTATTATTCATTAATTAAAAGCCCGGCCATAAGTCCCAATCCTAAACTTGAAATAAATCTACTTCCGCCCCCTTAACTAGCCGTATCTAGCGGCAGACCGACAAAGCTCTATGCCTTTTGCATGTCAATCATTTTAACATGGGAAATCCGAGCCATGACAAGCAGCTATTTTGTATTTTACATACATCCAGACGGCGGTGCGCGTTTTCCAAGCAAAGATAGATGGCAGCAATAAAATGCAACATGTCGGCCGATCGGTGATAGAGGCGAGCTGCTTACGGCGGGCGCTGTATATTCAGTTAGGTTCAACTTGATTTTTGTTACATTTCTGATCATTTGCGAAAACATCATTGTTGGTTATGTCATATCGTCAGCGTATATTATTGGTAAAATTCGTAAGTTTTTGAAGATATGTGACACCTAGAAAATTAATAGACTGGCATCTATTAAGGTTAGGTATCACTAATACGATTGCGCGTAGTTTGCCAGAACTACTCACAGCATACTGCTCCGATCTGACTATTTGCTCTGTACACCCATTTGAATTGGCTCCTATTCCGCGGGAAAGTGTTGGTTGGCACCTGTCTCGCGACGCGGATGGTAGGCGGTGAGCCCTGCTACGGCGGTGGGATGTCAAAGGGGCGTTCAGCTGTTCCGGTTGAGAACTGAAGTTCTTTCCAGCCAGATTCTCATCGAATACAGTCATCTTTCTACGAGAAAGGCTTTGGTTCGACGCCTCGTGTGGTGATGTGGGAGTTTTGCACGTCTAGTCCCCTGTTGGGGTAAGTTTCTATCTGAATATAGCTTTGCTATCCTAATCTGCTAGGACATGCATTGGCATGGTCACACTCCATAGACGGCTCGTAATGGTGTTGTGGGATATTCTTTTGATTTCTTTAGGTCGTAGTACGGACCAGAACTTACACGGAAGTAGGATTCACCTTGTTCCGGGCCATGTTGGATATCTCAGGGGGAGACGCACGGCGAGCGGCGACTTTGCCCAAGATACTAGTCTTCTAACGCCTGCTAGGGTAGGAGAAGAGAATCAAGATTTCGTGACATGTTCCTGGGTTCGAAGGATGGAAGCTGTGGATTTCACACCTATACTCATGGTATTTGTGTCCCTGGGTGTTTTAGCCCACATCACCAGCTTAAATAAAATAAATAAATACATTTTATTTAGAGTCTACCCACTCAGTTATAATATAACTGATTTTCAGTGGGGGACTTTAAATCAAAGCGACCAAGCCAACCATGCAGGCCCCGACGCAATCGACGAGTGAGCGATAACCAACCAAAGATCGATATTTTGAATAGGAAATATAGCAATCAGTGGTATGGACAGTGCGAACACCCGCGAATCAACGCCAGAATCAACAGCAAGGCCGATTCAGAACAACTCTGAAATTTATTATGTGCTTCGTTGCTAGGACGGCTGCAAAGTCACCGTTTACAAACTTCTAAGCCAAGAACTAATGGACCTAAGTCCAAATAAGAAGTTAAAAAACTTCTGACTTTTGCGGGAATCGAACCCTGGACCTTCTGCATTGGAAGCAGATACGCTAACCACAAGACCAACGAGCCACACAGAAGACCAACGAGCCACACAACAAGACCAACGAGCCACACACACACACACAGCTTTGACGTTTCCCTTGTTGAACTTTTGCTACAGTCCCCACTAGGCCTAGGCCCTACAGTTGGCCCATGAACTAGTTTTCTGAAAGAACCCCTTTAGGCCCAAACTAGAATTTGATAAACTAGATTATAAAGCCAGGCTTCAGATTTACTAGTAGCTTGAGAGTAGGCCTAGCCTATTTCTAGTCGGCTAGTCTTACGTTGGACTTTTTGATTAGGGCTTTGGCTTTATATATAGTCCCACCCGGCATTTATTTTCCTAGTAGTCCAGGACTTGACTATTAGAAGAACGCTTGAACCATATTTTTTTGTGCCTACCTTCAGTAGGCCTATATTCCTGAGAGCCCATATGGCCTATTGATTTAATGGTACGTCACAGGCCTAGCAAACATAATTACCTTTGTCATGTTTGTAGCCGGTCTCTTATAGTGTGACATGCGTACCTAGCCTACAAGGCATTTGTCGCTTATCGATTATTGATTTTGTGTAACTTGTAATAGAATTGTATTATTATTTTCACTCGGACAATCTTATGTTGGGTACGTGTAACCCAGGTATATCCTATGTTTTAACCTGAAGACCCAGGTTGTCTAGGCCTAAGCCTATAAAGGCCCTACCTATATTCTCCTGTGATATTTCTACTCTGTGACATAAATGTTGTTAATTTGGTCAAGATGGCCGAAGGTGTCGGAGACCACTTGCACTTAGCCGCGTCAGGCTAGAACCTGACCCCCACGCTTATTTTCCGGTAAGTGCAGTGGTGGCCGAACCTTAGTCTCATTAGAGAGGCAGACCTTGTATTATGTTATGCTAATTGTGTACTCTGCTGGGTATTATTGTTTTTTATGTTATTATTATTTGTGGTTATGCATCCTACGGAACGTCGGCACTTATCCGACAATAAATCTTTCCGATCTTTACATCTTGTGTTCTAGTATCATTATTAGTCCTTCGTCATTCCACTGTTGATACTAGTACTAGTTGGTAACCAGTTTTTAGGAATTACGTGGCGCCTATCAGCTGTACAACTACGGAAGTACGACCAGACAGACGGCCACGCCCCTTTCTCCACTGAGCAAGAAGCCGGAGTGTCACAGTGGCGCCCAACGTGGGGCCCGAACCCACGACCCCGAGATTAAGAGTCTCGTGCTCTACCGACTGAGCTAGCCGGGCAAATACCTCGTAGGCTAGGTACGCATGTCACACTATAAGAGACCGGCTACAAACATGACAAAGGTAATTATGTTTGCTAGGCCTGTGACGTACCATTAAATCAATAGGCCATATGGGCTCTCAGGAATATAGGCCTACTGAAGGTAGGCACAAAAAAATATGGTTCAAGCGTTCTTCTAATAGTCAAGTCCTGGACTACTAGGAAAATAAATGCGGGGTGGGACTATATATAAAGCCAAAGCCCTAATCAAAAAGTCCAACGTAAGACTAGCCGACTAGAAATAGGCTAGGCCTACTCTCAAGCTACTAGTAAATCTGAAGCCTGGCTTAATTAAAAACGGGAATTTAATGGCATTTTTAATTACAACAAATAATTGAGATTATTTGATGATATTAGCTCGAAAAGAACAAACCACACTGTTAAACTATTAAATACAGAAACAAGTGTATCAAATAATGATGAATGATGAAGATCGATGATATTTTGCCAAGAAAATGTTGCCCACCAATACTAATAATTTCAATAATTTACTTGATATCTAAAAATCAAAAGAGCTTCTAGCAAATTATAGCCCTACACTTGTTTTGCAACGTTTTTTACATCGTTATAATTAACAGTAACAGAAATATTCAATAAAAACTCATCAATTTCAACGCGACTGGAAAAAGCGTTCGCGAAGCGGCCTAGTAGAATTCAAAGGAATTGTTTATCTATTGCAATTTTTTGTTGCAACTAGCAGTTGCTTTGGTGTATTGTTGTCATGTTGACCAAGACAAATTCAGAAATAGGAATGCAAGTTGAGTCAGCAGAAAAATCTCGTTCCATACTAAAAGTACCAAAAAAATTAATAAAAAACATCAAAAATTAAAAATATTGTTTTAGTTTCAGACGTTGTGATATAATTTTAATTTTATATTACTGAACTGTGAACAAGCATGGTTTTCAAAAGTAACTGTTAGAAAGTAACTGAAAACTGAGTATAATTACTTTTAAAAGTAATTCAGTTACAGTTACAGTTACCTTAAAATAAAAGTAATTGAAATAGTAATTCAATTACTCAAAAAGTAACTAATTACTTTTACTCAATTACTTTTACTCAGTTACTTTACAACACTGTACTTATTCTATTGTAATAATATAAATTGTATTTATTATGATATTATGTATAATAGGTATTATGTAATAAATGAACAATGACGGTAAACGGTATATGGAGGCCTACATTAAATATATTAGGTAGAAAATGTAATAAGTTCATAATCTAGGTTCAGATTTTTATAATCACTTTATTAATGAGTATAAATCAAGTACAAATACATCTTAGTTTCCAGAACAACTGTCTCTCTGACTGACGCCATTCCAAGTCCTTCTCCAAATCCCTGTGCTCCATGATACCAACCTTATACATCTCACACTCCCTAGGCTGTTGCCAACTGTTACATATTATTACTTTACTTATTACATTTTCCCCTAACAGAAGAAGTTAAAGATACTATACAGAATGAAGATTAGCTAAACAAATCGTCACAGATACCTAACCTATATCAAGTTGATAATCTTTTAGTACAGGTTTTCAATCATTTTCCATAGATACAAAGATACATATATCAAGTTGCTCATTTTTAAGTACACCCTATAACTTTGAATTTACATTTTATGAAAACTTAAACTTGTAACTTCCTGAAATATAAATCAAGTTTACAAATATTTTACAGAAACAATATCAAATCAAACAATCAACACACTTTCAATCAATGTTTTACATAATCTTTAAACCTGATAGGTTCTCTGATGACCCTCCCAGCAAACACAGTGGTTACGGGCGCGTTCTGGGCACGCACTGTTCGTGCTGGCAGGTGCTGGCTAACGGGCACATGACTTTGTTTCCCTTCTGGGCGCGTACTGGCGAGGTACTGCTGTCAATGTACACCCTTTCATATTTATCGGTGTCTGCACCGTGTAGGGCAGGTACACTGAATTGGCTAATGGATGCATGCTTTATACTGATGGGCATTTACTGGGCATACATATTTAACGGTGTCTTCCTTGTGTTGGGCAGGTACATAGAATTTGCAGATTAATGCCTGCTTTATAGTGCTGGGCATTTACTGGGCAGGAATATTTAGGGAATTAACAATAAGAAGCGTTACTTGCACTTAAGTGTACGTGCCACGTAGTTATTATAAATATCATGCTGAGATTAATCCAGATAATATTATTACGTTACACATCCTTTCCGTACTTTATGACCACCAATAAATGAAACGTGAGCAAAACCAACAAAGTGACGAACAACGTAACCGAAATGTTAAAGCAAAAATGTATGATCAAACTTTGCAAATTATTTTATTGTTTATCCTTGTTGTTATAACATTTTTTAACAACAAAAAAAGGCGTCGACCCTAGCAAATATTTTGCTAAAACACTTGATATCTTTGTAGAAATCTCGTGCCGCGAAGAGCCTTCCTAAAGCACGTGAAACTAACACGGCACTTGTAGTTGGTTCTCCCATAAGTACTCCTTACACATGGAAGGGAAATAATATTATGCTTTTAACAGTCTGTTTCTTCTTTATTATTTATTTTTATTTAAACGTCTATCCTTAAAAACTGATTTACAAAGGAGGACAACTAAATAAATCTAATTACATAGATGCAGACACAGCAATGAACTACATTTAAGTAAATATTTGAAATAGTAATATTACAACTGTTTACGCCAATATTAGGATTTCCTATCAATGTCCATCCTTTCCCACCGGCTGTGATGTATTCTGTATCACAGCCCGCAATTGCGTTTGTCAGCACTATGCTGGCAACTCGCTACTCAGTGTACTCTCAGCCGCTCCGTCGGAAAGAAGCTCAAGTCTCTCGCTCGTAGAGAACGCGTGTGTGTTTCTACGCACTGCACTCGCACCTCGCCAGTGTATACGTATACAGTGTACCTGGAACCTATTTCTATTGTGTTTAACATTATATTTAGTGTATATATTTCACCATTATAATCGCTCTCGACGCCGACGCCCCCGACGCCCCCGACGCCCGCCGCCCAGCTGAGAAATCTACACGCCTGCCGTCCTGCCACCTTGCCCAGCCCATACAGCAAGTCGGTAAGTGATTTCAGTTTATTTCGCAGCTCGGTTTCCCTAAATCCTATAATACAGTCCACTAGCACCCCCCTCCCCCCCCCTCAACGAATACCTAGTCGTCAGTTGGCCCCCCTCGCCCTACACTAGGTCGCTTGTAGGAATATCTCGCCTACGCGCTAACAAAGTTGGTCCTCCTGGCGCCGAATCTTCAGCCAGTTTTCATTGATTCTCATATCATCAATTGTCCAGTTTTACTTTCATGTAAAATCTAATCTCCCACGTGTCTCTTATCGCAGTCACACGCCTCAGTACATGGTACATGATCCTCGCCTGTCCGCACTCGACGCTTAAATCTGCGTCAGCACCTCGGCTCGTATTCGTACGTGCTTGTAATCCACCTCGGCGCTCATCTGAACATTGTTCAACATTGTTCAGCGCTATCTCGTGTTCTTCTCTCACATTGCATTTTCTATCTGGAATTGTAATCGCACTCTCAGATTCCGTTCACACAACTGCAATAATTGTTTATAATTATTTTCTTCGCTCTTTCTCGGCTTTCTCAAGCTCACAACATTGCTTTCTCAAAACTTGTGCGTTCTTTCATTTTATAATTTACGAATTATAATTCACTGTCTGTCCTTGATTTTCGTCTGCTTATTTCTACTTGTCGACTTACTTGTCACTTCGTCTTACTTTCACGTTGCACTCATTCACATACAACATGTCTGAACAGCAGAAACAGCAAGCTTCAGCCTTTGTCAAAACTCGCGAAGAACTGTTTGCATCTGCGCAACGCATATATGAAGCTTTTAATAATCTAAAGCCCGACGACGTACCACTCTTCAAGCCTCGCTTTGACGAGCTCTTGTTTCTACAAAATAAATTTGATAAAGTACAAGAATCTATCATCGTATTCAATTCCAAATTGGAAGAAACCGTCAAACCACTTGAAGTGAGTAAGGTCAGAATAAGTTTCGATGATCTAATATTTTCGGCACAAAAACGTTACATCGCAGCCTCACAGTTAATTGTCACTACCCCAGCAGTGACCCCACAACCAGCTGTTGTTAATTCAACAAATTCGCTCCCCACCATTAAATTACCTAACTTCAATGGTGACCTCGCACGGTGGCCGGAATATTACGCATTGTACCACTCTCTAGTGGATCAAAATACTAGTCTCAATGCAGTGCAAAAGTTTCACTACTTGAGATCATCCCTCCAAGACGCTGCCCTTTCAACGATCTCCAGCTTCATAATTTCAAATGAGAATTATGCAATCGCATACGCAACTTTGATCAACAGGTATCAAAATAAACGCCTATTGGCTGCTATGTACATACAGCAGGTATTGGACTTCATCCCTCTCAAATCTGGAAACCACGCTTCCCTTCAGCACTTTTTGAACGTTCATAGAAGTTCTATCGACGCTCTCAAAGGATTGGAAATTGGTGATCTCGCCGATTTCCTCTTATTATCGATCACCCTCGCGCACTTGGATCTAAACACACGTAAGCAGTTTGAATTCAAATGCTCATCGCATAGCACGCCCACTTACAAACAGCTTATCGATTTTCTCGAGGAACAAAGCCGCACGTTCGAGCTTTGCGGTCTTGACCATATTTCCGCTGCAAGCTCAACTAAGCTCAAGCCTACAGGTGCTTCTCAGCCCTTCACTCCCACTCGAAAAATTAATTCGCTGCTTGTCGCGAAACCTTCTCCTCCTACTCAGCCACAGCCACGATCGCCCGCGCAAACACGCTCGTGTCCATCTTGTGACGGCGATCACACACTCTACAACTGCCCAACATTCCTCAAGCAGACCGTGGAGGAGAAGTACCAAACTCTGCGCAATCTAAAGCGATGCGTTAATTGTCTTGGCAATCATGACAAACAACACTGTATCTCTCTAGGCTCGTGTCGCGAGTGCCACAGTAAGCATCATCACACGTTGCTCCACTCCGCGACATCGACCTCCCCCACTGTCAGAACCCCAGCTGACACTCGCCCACTGCAGGGTAACAAACCTACAGTGGGACTAGCACTGGCTTGCCAACTACAGGTCAGTCAGCCCCTCAAGCGCTCTGCCATGCTTGGCACGCTGCGAGCTCTGATCCAGGACAATTCTGGTAGATATCAACCCTTTCGCGCGATCATCGATTCAGGCTCGCAAATTTCTGCAATCACACTCTCTCTCGCAAGACGTCTCGGCCTAAAACTCCATTCCAGCGTCATGGAATTGTCCGGCATTGGACACGCTTCCGCCCGAGTCCACGGTATCGTCGATTGTGAGATAGCCTCGCGCTTCAGACCTCATCAAACCTTTGCTGTTCAAGCTCTGGTTCTATCCACCATCACTGGCCACATGCCCGCTAGTTCAGTACCTCTCGATGTTGTCGAGAAATACCGAGGCCTCTCTCTAGCTGACGATAGATTCAACCTCCCTGACCAAATAGACTTCCTCCTTGGAGCCGATCTCTACCTCGACGTCCTCCAAAAGAATGGAGACATAATAATCAGAGGCAGTCCCTCTGCTCTGAATACAGTTTTTGGTTGGGTCATCATGGGTCCTGTTCAAACATCGGAAGCTCCCTCTCACACCCCGCTATCTCTGCTCGCGAGCTCCTCAGGCTTAGACCGCACTCTGCGTCTCTTCTGGGAAACAGAAGAGATAGCACGCCCTCAACATAAGGATCCAAATGATCAGTTATGTGAAGAACACTTCATGTCCTCACACACTCGTGATGAGCATGGACGCTACTCCGTCGCTCTGCCCTTCAAGCCCGCGACTTCTCCTCTCTGCTCCAACCGCTCGGCCGCTCTACAAAGTTATTTAAGCTTAGAACGACGCCTCAAACGAACCCCCGAGCAGGAGGACGCATACCATCTCTTCATGAAGGATTACGCTGCATCTCAACACATGCAACTTGCACCACAACCAGTAGATTATGTAATTCCTCACCACTGTGTTCACAAACTCACTAGTTCGAGCACAAAACTCCGCGTCGTCTTCAACGCCTCTTATCAAGATAAGAACGGCGTTTCACTCAACCACAACCTTCTCAGCGGACCAAAGCTGCAAGCAGATCTTCCCTCTGTCCTGACAGCCTTCAGGACACACGCTGTTGCCATCTGCGCGGACATACGACAAATGTACCGGCAGATCCTCGTTCATCCAGAAGATCGAATTCACCAACACATCTTCTGGCGCCCATCACCTGACTCTCCTGTAGTTGAGTACCAACTCAACACGGTCACGTATGGCCTCACGTCCTCTGCGTTCCTAGCTCAACGCGTTCTTTCTCAACTAGTAGCCGACGAAGGAGATCGCTTCCCACTTGCTGCTCAAGCAATAAAGTGTCAGATGTACATAACGATCTCGTCTCTGGCGCAAGTGATCTCGCCCACGCTCGCTCCTTGCAATCTGAATTGCAAGCCCTAGTTGCCCTTGGAGGATTCGAATTCAGGAAATGGGCCAGTAATGTTTCTGATGCTCTAACAACGCTTCCTCACGAGCACCTAGAAACGCCCCTTGTCTTCTCCAACGAGGAACAAGGTATCAAGATACTGGGCTTGTTGTGGGATCCTCATTCCGACTGCTTCTCCTTCCATACGGAATCCTTTTCCGGATCTGTCACCAAGCGGTCGACTCTCTCCTACATAGCCAAGATCTTCGATCCGCTCGGCTTCCTCACTCCCTTCGTGTGCTGGATGAAGATGTTCCTGCAACAACTCTGGTTACACCCACTTCAATGGGATGACCCGCTCCCCGACCAGCTCACTCAGAGTTGGTTGTCCGCAGTTTCCGACGTTTCTCAGCTCTCCTCGCTTCGGATTCCACGAGCTTTTCCAGACAGTCGTGGTGTCCACAAGCTGGTTGGATTCTGTGACGCCTCAGAGAAGGGTTTTGCTGCAGTGCTCTACCTGCACACACAACGCGGATCCACATCTCACGTCACGCTATTGCGTGCAAGAAGCAAGGTATCTCCTATCAAGCCACTGACAATACCCAAGCTGGAATTGTCATCCGCGCTCTTGTTGTCTCGGCTCGTTCAGACGACCTTGCCCTCCCTCTCTACTCTCACTCTGGATTCCGTGACTCTATACACGGACTCCATGATCGTCCTTGCCTGGCTCGCCACTCCGCCCCACCGTCTCAAAACTTTTGTAGCAAATCGTGTTGTTGAAGTATTGGAGACCTCAAGCCCTACAAACTGGGCTCATGTCGCCTCAGAAGAGAACCCCGCAGACTGTGCGTCTCGTGGTTTACTCCCATCAGAACTGATGGCGCACCCTCTATGGCTGGCTGGACCTCCGTTCCTGCGTTCACCAGCTGAAACCTGGCCGCGCTCCGGCCACACTCTAGACGCTCCGATCGACCTGCCTGAAGTGAAGACTTCAGCCACTACCCTCGTTACAAACGCCGCAGTCGATCCTCTGCTCACATGTCTGGAGAAGTTCTCCACACTGCTCCGCGCTCAACGCGTATTTGGCCAAGTCATACGGTTCACTCGACTCCTGTTGGCCAAACGCAATCGCACTCCGCCTCCCTCAGGCCCTCTGCAACCGTCCGAGTTGCAGGACGCTCTCAATCTGTTGATTCGAGTTACTCAAAAGCACTACTACGCAGATGAACTCCGCAGATTGTCCCGCAGTCAAGCTGGATCGCCTCGCCTCGCGTCCCTGAATCCATTCATCGACCAAGTGGGGAATATCAGGGTGGCCGGCAGGATTCGCCATTCCCTGCTACCTGAAGCCTCACGCTCACCAATTTTGCTTCCAAAGCAAGCTCATCTCTCGTCTCTCATCTGTGACTCGTTTCATAAGATTTCTCTGCATTCCGGACCTCGCACCGTTCAAGCACTAATACAAGAACAGTACTGGATCGTCTCTCTTCGTGGTCTGCTCAGACAGCGCATCCATAGATGTCTGACATGTCACAAGTTCCGCGCAAAACCTCTGCAGCCCAAAATCGCTGACCTCCCAGCAGCTCGTGTACAACCCTCTCGCACTTTTTCTCACGTCGGAACAGACTACGCTGGTCCATTCGCAGTGAAAACCAGCAACCGAAGAAATGCTCCCAGTACGAAGGGTTACTTATGCCTCTTTGTATGCATGGCGACCAAAGCCGTACACCTGGAAATGGTTTCCGAGCTCTCTACAGAAGTCTTCATGGCAGCATTTGATAGATTCACTTCGCGGAGAGGCCTGCCCTCTCATATCTACTCCGATTGTGGCCGCAACTATGTCGGTGCCGCTCGTCACATTCGTGAAATCCAAGACTTCCTCGCCAAGTCTAACACCTCAATTTCCGACTCCCTTGCAAGTCGAAAAATAACCTGGCACTTCAATCCTCCCTATGCTCCTAATTTCGGTGGCCTGTGGGAAGCAGGGGTGAAATCAGCCAAGTCTCTTCTCCGCCGTCTCATCTCCGATACCCCTCATACTCACGAAGAATACGCTACGCTATTCTCGCGCATCGAGGCTGTTTTGAATAGCCGCCCACTCTGCGCTACACCTCAAGACCCGGCAGATGGACCCGACTACCTGAGCCCAGGTCATTTTCTGATCGGTGCGCCGCTACTCGCTCCGCCCGAGCACCTCGAGCCCGAAAACACATCGCATTTGTCACGCTGGCATCGGGTGAGACAACTACACCAGGCATTCTGGACCCGTTGGTCTCGCGAGTATCTACATACTCAGATGCAGCGTGGAAAATGGACCAGGAATAGCCCGAACCTCCAAGTCGGAGACGTGGTCTTCTTGCTTGAAGCCTCAAGCACACCTCTCTCCTGGCCGATCGGACGAGTAACCCACCTGCATCCCGGTCGCGATGGCATTGTTCGCGTTGCCTCTATACGTACGCCGTCAGGCTCTTATACCAGGCCCGTGAACAAGCTCATCAGTCTTCCTGTCGCATAATTGCACAGAAGCTCCCTTGTACAGTTTTTCATATATTTGCTTCTTAGTTCGCTTGATCGCTTAATTTCTTGCTCTATCGAAAGTCTTCTCAGACTGGATTCTTCATGTTCCCCAATTCAGAGTAATGTGTAGAATTATCCCTAAAATGTTGGCTCATTTTGGTGGCCGGCATGTTTACGCCAATATTAGGATTTCCTATCAATGTCCATCCTTTCCCACCGGCTGTGATGTATTCTGTATCACAGCCCGCAATTGCGTTTGTCAGCACTATGCTGGCAACTCGCTACTCAGTGTACTCTCAGCCGCTCCGTCGGAAAGAAGCTCAAGTCTCTCGCTCGTAGAGAACGCGTGTGTGTTTCTACGCACTGCACTCGCACCTCGCCAGTGTATACGTATACAGTGTACCTGGAACCTATTTCTATTGTGTTTAACATTATATTTAGTGTATATATTTCACCATTATAATCGCTCTCGACGCCGACGCCCCCGACGCCCCCGACGCCCGCCGCCCAGCTGAGAAATCTACACGCCTGCCGTCCTGCCACCTTGCCCAGCCCATACAGCAAGTCGGTAAGTGATTTCAGTTTATTTCGCAGCTCGGTTTCCCTATAAATCCTATAATACAGTCCACTAGCACCCCCCTCCCCCCCCTCAACGAATACCTAGTCGTCAGTTGGCCCCCCTCGCCCTATACTAGGTCGCTTGTAGGAATATCTCGCCTACGCGCTAACAACAACAATGCAATGATGTTGTATTCAAATTTTAATGTGTCACATTGCGTTAATATCGTATGTATACGGTTCGACTGTTTTTGCTCTTACCTTGAAATATCAATATCGTTGTACTAAAAATAACCAAAATAGATTTAATGCAATCAACATTGTAGATGATTATTATTATTATTATTGTTTATTTATTATTATAATTTATAATTTATTATTATTAATTAATAGAAATTGGTAGAGCTATGGCACGTTAAGCCGGAGATTCTGGGTTCGAACCCCAGTCGAGGCAAACTTTTACGACGATTGCTACGAATCAATAATAATAATAATTATTGTTATTATTATTATTATTATTATTATTATTATTATTATTATTATTATTATTATTTTATTATTAGGCCTATTATTATTATTTATTGATTCATATCAATTGTCGTTAAAGTTTGCTCCGACTTATCATTATTATAAAAGCTGAAACTGGACTTCCCGTATATCTTGAATACTAAATACTAATTAAGTATTTAAAACGACGACTGACAGGAATAAATGATTGCTAGTTGAACCTCTAGAACACTGTTTATAACTATTTCTACAAATCATTTGTTCATTAAAATAATATTATCATATAACAGATACATATAATTAAAAAAAACTATTTTCCAATGACTACTTATCAAATTACCCTGCAGCTAAGAAAGAAACTTAGAAGTCATATTTAAATTAACTAGCAAAACGCTAAAGTCCCGTCGCGTTGATGGATGAGCTTTTTGTAAGTTTTTAGTTTGCGTGGTATCTATTGACTTATCAAGTGCCTTTTGAACGCATTGTTGGTGATTGTTGTAAAGTTTCTATTGTTACTTGTAAATTGTTATTATAAACCTAAAAAAAATCAAATTTAAACCTTTATTCTATGGATTCTGGCTAACTATTTCAACTTTTTCTTTCAAAAAGCAATACAACACCATTACCTTAATGTACATGTGAAATATGAACGTTGTAGCCCCACCCGTTTGGTCAGAATCGGCCCAAATGTCACGAAAATATCGCACTAAAAATCGAAAAAAAAATAGTAAAAGTACGATATTCATGGGAAATATTTCTTCGATTGTACTCAAAAACAATTAACCTCTAAGTTTAGAGATTTCGAAGGTCCCCTCCAATTTTCTTCAAGATCGGATTTGCCGTTTGCCTGGTAGAGAGTTAACAAACAGACAACAAAACAAACAAACAAAAAAAAAACGAGCTACATTTTTTGGGGGGTCGATGGAATTGAAGTCTTCGCTCCGCTCATCCAACTTTTATCAATTATTTTAATAATAAAAAACATAAACAATAACACAAAATATTTCTAAAACAATTATTGAATTATTATTATTATGTGCAATAATTAGGCACATTCACAAAAGGTATATTATACTAATATACAAGTCTTTTGTGGCACTTCCATTGTGTATGCCCCACATTATGTACAATTAAAAAAGTGATTAAAATAATTATTTCCTTACATTACGCTACGTTTTTAGATTCAGGCCTGCACATTATTTATTTTGGTTTCACATCAAGTATATAGTCTGACTGCTACACGGAATTATTTACGGATAATGCTTCTTTTTTGTGTAATCCAAGTATAGACCTTTATTATTTGGTTTTTCTTGTTCAGTATTCATGTAGACATAGCCATTTAGATAAAAAAAATCTGCTAAGTGTCGTATCTTCACAATTTTTAAATATAATATTTAAAACAAACAAGGTTATTGTATAGGCCCACGTTATAATTACAATATTGTATTTTTTAAAATCCGATATACTTTCCCAGTGTATTTGTGGAAGCATTTCTATGAAATTAATAATAAGATAATTTAAGTTCGCACCATAACCATTAGTTACAGAAATAAAATAATAAAGAACAAAACATATTATTAATTTGAGTCGTAAACGCATGTTACGTTTCGAACTACCCGCCCATGACGAGACGCTTATAGTGTGATTCAGATAAGGTGGCGGCCGTCAAGGTCAAGCGAGAGCACGGACCGCAAACGTTGACAATTTACATACAACTGGCATTAGGTAGGGCCTACCGTATTTGGTCATGTTATCGTGATATTTTATCACATAAATCAACATTTTATAAGCTGTGAATAAAGTAGTTCGTCCCACAGAGTCAGTATTTTAGCGAAATAATGATTTTAAGTAATCACGATTACGAAAGTGTTTTTTGCCTTGTTGGTTATGCTGTGTCCAAAGTTCCAGCTGTTTATAATGCCAACCTCGCCAGATGTGATGTCAATGTTTAGGAGCATCAAAATGTCTTGATTTTATTCGTACACTTCATAAATACTTTATTTTTAGGATATATTGGGCAAAGCTTGGCTTTAAAATAGTCGTGTTTTTCTCCGAAAGCAGTTTTAGAGACCGTTATTTTATTTACTTCTCCGAAAGCAGTTTTAGAGACCGATCCTGTGGCCATAGTGCGTGGACGACAGTGGGTGCGATCCCTCGGCGACCGCCACCTTATCTGAATCACACTATATATAAGCAGTGTTGTAAAGTAACTGAGTAAAAGTAATTGAGTAAAAGTAATTAGTTACTTTTTGAGTAATTGAATTACTATTTCAATTACTTTTATTTTAAAGTAACTGTAACTGTAACTGAATTACTTTTAAAAGTAATTATACTCAGTTTTCAGTTACTTTTTAACAGTTACTTTTGCCAACCATGCTTGTTGACAGTTCAGTAATATAAAATTAAAATTATATCACAACGTCTGAAACTGAAACAATATTTTTAATTTTTGATGTTTTTTTATTAATTTTTTTTGGTACTTTTTAGTATGGAACGAGATTTTTCTGCTGACTCAACTTGCATTCCTATTTCTGAATTTGTCTTGGTCAACATGACAACAATACACCAAAGCAACTGCTAGTTGCAACAAAAAATTGCAATAGATAAACAATTCCTTTGAATTCTACTAGGCCGCTTCGCGAACGCTTTTTCCAGTCGCGTTGATTGATGAGCTTTTTATTAAATATTTCTGTCCAATGTTTAAGTTTTTAAGTTGGGATCTCATTACTTTTCTATGGTTACTTGATATAACTTGTTAATTATATACTTGTAAAGGCTTATATTAAAACCTTTATTACTATGAATTTTGACCAGCATTTTTAATTTGTTCTTTCAAGAGGCACTAGGCCTACATCACCATAATCTTAATGTCAATGTAAAATATGAACGTTGTATCCCTACCAGTTTGGTCAGAATCGGCCCAAATGTCACGAAATTATCGTATTATGGACCGGGGAAAAAATCTTAAAAGTACGATTTCTATGAGAAATATTTCTTAAAATGTCTCTAAAATCATAAAATATATAATTTTAGTAATTTTAAACGTTCCCATAAAGTTTCATCAAGATCGAAGTAGCCGTTTGCTAAATATCACGAAAATATCTCATTAAAAATCGAAAAAAGTCGAAAAAGTACGATAATCATAAGGAATATTTGATCGATTGTACCCAAAACGTGGCAAATCTAATTCAGAGATTGTGAAATTCCGATCAAATTTTCATCAAGATCGCATATGCCGTTTGCCAGTTCGAGCGCGAACAAACAGACAAAAATCCCAAAAAAAAACAAAAAAAAACATTTGAGACAAATTTTTTGAGGGGCCAGTCGCTCATCCAATTGACTAGGAAGCTTCGCAAACGCTGATTTTAGTCGCGTTGATGGATTATTTGGTTTCACTCTCTATGCTACTTCGTTCAAACTAATAAAAACTATATTTTCTAATTGTGCAATATTTTCATGAGCAAGGGTTGGTGGTTGCATCATCTGTATTATTATTATTATGATGATTATTATTATTATACAATTATTACTCACACTAACAAATATCAATTGTTTTGTTCCATAATGAGTAGGGGTCCAGGAAAGATATTTTTTAAATTGAAAAATTATGGTCATTAAAATTCAAATTATGCTTTATTTTGCATTTTCGTTATTTTTTTAAAACATCACTAAATGTGCCTTTTCTGTGCGATTAAATTTGGTAAATCTAATAATCAATTCAGGCATGATTGGTAAAGTCAGATAAAGACACTACAAAACACTGACAAAATGGTTGTTTTAGTGGAAAACGGTCATTCAATGAATTTTTTGCGTGATTTTTCTGCAATTAATACTAATAAAACGGTTAACTTTGCTGATTGGGCGGTAAAAAAAATGATAAAAAGCTTTATTTCATGATTTCATACAAAAATGGAAATTTGTCCTTTTGGTGCGGTTTCAATTTGCATTTTTAATATCATCAGCCATGAAACTGTAAGAAAAACATGTTTCAGGTATTTTTAAGAAATGTAATTTTTTGCTGATTGCGAAATCCCTGGATCCCTTATAGGCCTAATGATAGTAGTAGTAATGAAGGATGTTAGTCTATAAGCCTGAGTTATAAAATATATAACTAATTGTACAAAAAACAGTTTGTGTAATTATTTTTAGAAAAAAAAATCTGTTTGTCATGCTTTTAGTAATGAATTTTTAAGAAAGTAACTTAAAAAGTAACTCAGTTACTTCATAAAGTAACTGTAACTGTAACTCAATTACTTTGGCAATAAAGTAACTGTAACTGTAACTGAATTACTTTTGCAAGCAAGTAACTGTAACTGTAACTGAATTACTTTTCAAAAGTAACTTTTACAACACTGTATATAAGCCAGCTAACGCGCTCAGTTACTCATAGGTGCGGTGTCCGAGTGGTGAAGGCGTGCGGCAGTGGAGCTAGGTGTCTCGTGTTCGAATCCGGCTCATGGCGATAAAATTTATCTCGTGTGTATTCCGTCTACTAACTTGTACTTGTAATTCCTCAGATGGTCATAAAATATGAAATTAGTAGCTCCTCTTAATTAAAAGTTATTAATTTTTTTATTCGTTAGTAGGGTAAATAGGCCGTAGCTAGAGCACCATAATGAGGATCCTCGAGGATCCAATATGGCGGCGATGACGTATTTCCGGTCACGTGACCGCCGCCATCTTGTTTCCAGCCGCCATCTTGTTTCCGGTCGCCATCTTGTTTCCGGCCGCCATTTTGTTTCCGGGCACGTGTTTCCGTCCGCCATTTTGTCCGCCATTTTAAATTTCCAGCCGCCATTTTGAATTTCCGGCCACCATTTTCGTTCAGCCGCCATTTTAGGTCGACCGACATCTTGGCCGCCATTTTCGTTCAAGCGCCATTTTAGTTTTGCCGCCATCTTGGCCGCCATTTTAGGTCGACCGCCATCTTGACCGCCATTTTAGCTTGGTCACCATCTTGTTCATGTTGTGGTCGCCATTTTAGAATTTTCAAATCCCGCGCCACTTCTTAGCAGCGCGCTCCACGCGCTCTAGTAACCATTTTTGGTACTTGAGAATTTCACAGATATATTTTTTTAAATTTGTATTTATTTTCTGATTTAATTTTGCAAGGAAAAAAACTCGACAGACAGACAGCGACCTTGGATTACTAGCTCGCCGCCTTACCCGCTCGGCTACCGAGACACATGCATCGTAATGGATAATTGTTGATACTTATTATAGCTTCAGATAAACCACGCCTCCTCATGACGTCACACAGGCTATTAACTATAGCTCCTGTTAAGTGTTTTCACTTAGCGCGCATAGTATTCAAATAGTCTATACGTTTCTGAGGATCCAGTCCTCGCGGACTTAAACACCAATGGGCCTACGCGTCATGACGTCACGGCCCGCGCTTTTTTTAAATTTGCCATAAGGGCTTAAGCACCAACCAAGTCATAACCCGCGGTATTCAAATAGCCTATGCGTTTCTGAGGATCCAACCCACGTGATCTTAAACACCAATGAGCCTATAGGTGTCATGACGTCACGACCCGCGCTTTTTTCAAATTTTGACAAAAGGGCATAAGCAGCAACCAAGTCATAACTCGCAGTATTCAAAAAGCATTCTATGGATTCAAAATGACGTCACCAACATAATATAAACTTTAATAGTCCTAAGCGACAAGTTTTGAAAATGTGACTCCAATGGATGTGAAAAACCTTTTAAATTTCTAAACTATTTGAATGTAATGTTTCGCTCGCTCACTAGATATTTCATTTCCTCCAACGAGGTCATCATCACCGACATGCGCAAACTTGAAAAAACAACGTCAGCACTTTATACACTTGAATAATTATTTTCAATACACGTGTTGCAATCTTTGCTATTTATGCCGAGACGTGAACGAACTCGCGTCATTATTCAGCTGACACTCAACTGAACTACATTCGTCGAGCAAACGCACTTCACAATATCATCATGTAAGTACTACATGCATATTTATTACTGAATATCACAATCATTCTATTTTTGTGTATTTTAGGGAATAATTATATTTCATTATTTTACAGATATTTCAATCACACTGACGGAAACGGAATTTCTACAGTAAACCTTTATCATACTTCATTTGAGTAAGTACAAATTATATTATTTATTATTTTATACATAATCATTTTTCTTCTTTTCAGGTAATAATAGCATTTAGCTATATTACGTATCGATATGTTTTAATCAATTGATTTTCTCTATTTCAGGTAATTATTATTATTATTATTGTTATTAATAATAATTACCTGAAATAGAGAAAATTGATTATAAACTAGTAGTTGTATTTAAATATTAATAATGTTGTTATGTTCACAGATATTTCAACTAAAGCTGTCCTCCCTCATCGTCAACAGCGGAGTTTACGTCAGCTACATCTCATCCATGTAAGTTTATTAAATTTAATCTTCCTATACACAATTATCGATTCACACCAATCAATCAATCAATTATTTTAAAGTTATTTCTCCCCACACTATCAGTAATAATAATATAATTTATTTATTTTGCATCAATTTGTTTCAATCAATTCATTTTAACATCGATTGAATTGATTTCAGGTCATCATTATTAATTCGTTGCTTTAAGATATTCATATCGGTGATATTTTCTGTTCACAGCTATTTCTACATCTTCACCACACGCATCCCTCTCTCCTCATCCGAAGCAAAATGTCTACAGTAACAATGTAAGTTAATTTATTATTTATTATTTATTTCCGTTCAACTCTGTAATCATTTTATTTACTTACGCGCATGCGCATTGTTTTTGTTTTTGTTTTCATTTTATTTCAAAACATGATACATTTTCTTACTCATTTGTATTCCAAATTTCAGGATTATATCATTTATATGTTTTTATTTTTCTAATCTTTTATTTATATGTTTACAGAAAAATGGAGAACAACACAGTCGTCAATCCACTCCAGTGCAGCACCTGTGAGAAAGTATTTTCTTCGAAAAGAAATTTGTATCGTCACCAGAGATCCGTCCATGACAGAATCGAGTTCAAGTGTGAGACATGCGAGGCAACATTTACGAGAGTGGACAACCTCAATCGTCATATGAAGGTAGATCACCCCACCTTGTTTGAATGTAAGGTTTGCCATAAAAAATTTCATTTAAAATCCAAATATCTGGAACATGTTAGATCACATAGGGCAAACGTTACAAACGAAACCTCAAACTCGCCAGCCCCAATGGAAGTGGATGAAAATCCTTGCTCTAGCACAGAAGACCCGTGCGACTTTGACTCAGCTATCAACGGTACAGTCAAAACGTACAAATTTTCAAAATTAGAACAGGGGTTAGATATTTTGCTCTTTTTATCTGAGCATCAAGAAAAAATTCAAACGAAACTTTTTAAAGATTTGGCTAAATTTAAGGGGTTAAAATGGTATATTGCCTTATTCGTACGTTTCTCTCGACCTACCGCTGATGGTGAAGCCTTCTCAACACCATGTTTTAGGACTAAATGTTTCACTCTTTTGGATGAATCTGAATTTCCCGAGCAGTTTAACGAAGCTTTCGCTAAAATTGCTGAGGTTAGTTCAAGTTTCCAACGAGAGGGAAGCGGCTGGTCAATTGATTCCATCCATAACATGGAGTTGAAAGTGGCACGCTATTCCCCATTGGCTGCCTCAAGCTATATGCCACTCCCTGCAAAACTAGAACACTCTAAAGCGATCATAAATATTCAAAATTTAGATGAAAAATGTTTTCTTTGGGCAATTTTAGCTTCACTCCACCCTCAAGAGCAAGATGCTGAAAGAGTAAATAAGTATTATGATTTCGAAAATGAAATTAATATGACGGGCATCGATTTTCCCGTACAACTTTCACAAATTGATCGCTTTGAGAAAAACAACCAAATTTCGGTTAACGTTTTCGGTTTTGAGAAATTCATATTTCCGCTTCGCATAGGTCCGTTTCAAAATTTGAAAACGCGCGAGCTCATGTCGATTTACTTTATCTTTCGGATGAATACGACAGTCATTACTGTCTCATTAAAAATTTTAACCGACTTTGTAGCTCTCTCACAAAACACGGACACGCAGCATTTTATTGTTATCGCTGCCTTCATAGATTTTCTTCGAAAATTCGTCTTACTCGTCATCATACCCTCTGTGACAGACTCGATGCGCAAAAAGTAGTCATGCCGTATGGAGATAAAAGCATTATGCAATTTAAAGATTTTCATTTTGGATTAAAAGTACCCTTCTCCATTTACGCTGATTTCGAATCAATAAGTGTCAAAATTGAAGGATGTTCGCCAAGTAATCAAGGTTCATACACTACAAAGTTAGCTTCACATGAACCTTCAGGTTATTCCTACATTATCATTGATTCACAAGGAAAACCTGTAAAAGCTCCCATGGTATATAGAGGACCTAACGCTGTAGATGAGTTTTTAAAATCAATTCTCAATGAAGAGAAAATTTTGCTCGAAAAATTAGAAACAATCAAACCTCTAGTCATGACTTTAGAACAAGAGCGTCGGTTTCATGAAGCTACAGATTGTCACATTTGTTCGGAGCCCCTAGGAACAGATCGTGTACGTGATCACGATCACATTACTGGTGAGTTTCGTGGGGCTGCGCACAATGACTGCAATCTCAATTTCAAGTTTGCTCCATTCATCCCGGTTGTGTTTCACAACTTGAAAAACTATGACGCTCACCTCATCATGCAGGGAGTAGGAAAACTGCCTCTAGGCGAGGATGCACTCACGTGTATCCCAAATACCATGGAGAAGTATGTTTCATTTTCAATTAACCACTTAAGGTTTTTAGACTCTCTTCAATTTCTAAACGCCTCCTTGGAAACATTGACTGAAAACCTACTCGGTTACGGCATTGCCAAATTTTCTATTTTACAATCTTTCTTTCAAGACCAGCAATTGGCGCTTCTTTTACGTAAAAGTGTTTACCCCTACGATTATATCGACGCGTTTTCCAAATTTGAGGAAACATCTTTACCGCCACTTTCCAAATTTTTCAATGTCTTAACGCAAGAATCCGTTTCCGAAGACGATTACACACATGCCGTCAATGTTTGGACATCCTTCGCTATTCAAAATTTGGGGCAATATCATGATTTGTACGTAAAAACGGCCGACATCTTTGAAAATTTCCGTACACTTAGTTTGGCAAATTATGGTATTGACCCTCTTCATTGTTATACGGCTCCAGGGCTAGCTTGGAATGCAGCCCTTAAAATGACTAAAGTCAAGTTGGGTCTTTTGACCGATATTGATATGCATTTGTTCATCGAGTCTGGCATTAGAGGAGGCGTCTCAATGATTACTACTCGACATTCGGAAGCCAACAATGAGTATATGAGAGACTTTGACAACCCTCTAAATACATTGTATATTGGGATTGTAACAACTTGTATGGGTATAGTTTGGTAGAGAGTCTTCCAGTCGGAGATTTCAAGTGGCTATCTGACTGGGATATTTTCACTTTTGATATCGAAAACTTACCCAACGATGATGACGAGATAGGTTATATTTTTGAAGTAGATCTCGCGTACCCTGAAAATCTACATGAGCTCCACAACGATTACCCGCTTGCACCTGAGAAAGTTACTATTTCAGAAGACATGCTTTCACCTTATGCACAAACTCTTGCTACAAAATTAAACCTTTCACTTTCGACAAAAATCACCAAATTGGTTCCAAATTTAAACAATAAAACAAAGTATGTCGTGCATTATCGTAATTTGAAACAGTATCTTTCTCTGGGCATGAAACTTACCAAAATTCATCGCGTTCTTCAATTCAAACAATCACCTTGGCTTCGACCGTACATTGAATTTAATACTTTAAAGCGTAGAGAAGCGACGAGCGCGTTTGAGAAAAATTTGTACAAGCTTTTAGTCAATTCTGTGTTTGGACGAAGTTTAATGAATGTGAGAAATCACATTAATGTTCGGCTTATTAATGAAGAAAAACGAATGACAAAACTCGTCGCTTCTCCCGCCTTTGAAGGTTTCAAAATTTTTTCAAATAATCTAGTCGCGGTTCATTCTAAATTTCCGAAAATTGTTCTTAACCGCCCCATCTACACTGGTTTTACTATTTTGGAATTGAGTAAAGCCACAATGTACGATTTTCATTACAACTATGCGAAGCAGAAATATGGAGACCGATTGAAACTTTTATTTACAGACACTGATAGTTTATGTTATGAAATTCAAGCGGAAGATGTATTTAAAGATATGTTGAGTGATTTGCATCTCTTTGATACGTCTAACTTTCCACAAAATCATTTCCTGTATAGTCAAGAAAATAAAAATACTTTGGGTAAATTTAAAGATGAGTGCGAAGGTAGAGTGATTAAAGAATTTGTTGGTCTAAGAGCAAAAATGTATTCAATTTTAGAAGATTGTGGTAGTGTGAAGAAAACAGGAAAAGGTATTATGAAAAATACGCTTAAAAAATCAATTCGACATATCGATTATAAAAATTGTCTTTTTTCGCAAAATGTTCATAGCGCCAATATGTTTTCCATCAGAAGTATTGATCATAACATTTTTACTTTAAAACAAAATAAATTAACGCTCTCTCCTTTCGACGACAAACGATACATTACTTTACTTCTGATGGTGTAAACACGTTGGCGCATGGACATTTTGAGATTTCGTACAAGGTGGGGGAGGGAGGTACAGCCTCGGATGCCTCCCACTTGGACTCGTTTCGACATATACGACCTGGCGCTTCTTGGACTATGCTTTTTTTTTTATTTGATTTGATGATGTGATGAAAGTTTTAATTTGTGACATATTCTCTATATTTAGGCAATCATGTATCATGTAGTTGAGTAAAAGTGTAGTTTATTCAATCTTTTGAGAAACTTCTTAACTGTTTAAGTCTCCTGATATTGAAAGAAATTGCTTCACTTTTTATTGTACATATTAAGGTGTCTCTTTCAAGCTAAAAGTTGACCAAAATGTAATGGTTTCGTGCTCCCATGATAACATCGAAATGGCTAAACCAAAAAATTATGCTATTTTGGGAGAAGTTAGATAATTGAATAATGTTTGCAACGTATTGATCAGAATGCACTTTTTTTCACCCATTTTCTGCCAAAAAAATCAAGAAAATACGTAAAAATTGGAAAATTTGACGTATTTCTTGATTTTTTTGGTGGAAAATGGGGGAAAAAAAGTACATTCTGATCAATACGTTGCAAACATTATACAATTATCTAACTTCTCCCAAAATTGCATAATTTTCGGTCCATCCATTTCGATGTTATCATGGGAGCACGGAAGGTCTGCAAGCGGTTAAAAAATGTGATTCCGCCTCCGACCGGTGGCGCTCTCTGCAGTTTTATGTTTCAAGTCGGGTCTAGGGCGTGTTTTAAACAATCCCCATGCCGAGAGGCCATTATTGTACAGTCAGTGTCATATTGTAAAGGATTAAACGAGTAATTTTAATACTATTATATTATTATGATTTCTTGGTACTTTTGGAGTTGAGCTTGATGCTTACTGTCTCTTTGAATGTATTGGACATGATCATGATTTATCAAAATCATATCAATTCAAAATTTCCATATCTTACCTAGGATTCGATCTAATTATCGGTATTATTTATAGGAGTCGTGCGCTTCGGATCTGTGTCGGAGCCGCGGACAGCCTTGATCATTTAGGAAGTAATTTTATTTATCCAGCATGCATTTTATTTCATTTATAATAGGCTATAAGATGCCATTTATGGTGGTTCACACATAGTGCGCAGGTATGATAAGCATATTATGGCACCAAAGGGACGCGGGTTCGATGACATTATAAGTAATAATCTAACGTAGGCCTACTCTCCATTCCACCGTATCCACTCATCGTCTTGAGTTGCATTGGATCATCTATTTAGAACCACAAACATCTAGCTCATAAGACGGTGTACGAACTGGATATGTTTGGTATATTAACTGAGTTTCATTAACTGATTAGAAAATATTGATTTTTTTCTTCACCTAGCGCTTGCTTTGGCATTATAAATTTTGTTAAAGGAATATCCCGTTCGGTGGGTGACTATGTTGACGACGAGTGGTGGTGGTGGTGGTGGTGGTGGTGGTGGTGGTGGTGGTGGTGGTGGTGAAGGTGAAAATAAAATATGTGGGGAAATCCTTGGCGCCTTTGATTCGCTAACAAGCATATTGAGAATAAATAAATGAAGACATGTGTGAGCTCTGTTTATCGTCAAGCAACCAGTTCCCCTCACACTCCGCGTATAACACTCTCGCAAACATCAACAACCATCTATTCTCCAATAGATAACGAGCCACTCACTTGAGATACATTTGTAAGACGTAATAGCATTCAATAATTTGGTCTCGATCAAGACAGTTATAAGTTATCTTGTAACTGTGGCACACTTATTTTCAGGTTTTAAATTTGTTATTTATCTCGATTAATGGGAGTGTGATATTATGTAAACGAAATTCGAAGTTTTTTTTTATTAACAATAACATGGCAGTCGTGCATGTCTATAGTGCGTATGATCTATTGATTATTATAATATTCATAGTATTGTCATAAGCCCGAAGAAACCCACTACATGCATTCATGAAAACCCCTCTCATACCAAAAATTCGAAGTCACTTAGTGCAGTGATCAGTTTTCCTTCCTACCTCAGGCTATCACCAAGTATGTGAACTTTTTGACGGAAGGTGAAAGAGGATATTGAAATTTTCATTCAAATTATTCAACTTGTGTCCGAACTCCGCGCCGAACTCCGAATATTATTAAAATGACGACGTCGGAGTGATGTTTTTCGGTAGCGGGAGACGAACTCAATACACGCTTGTATTTGACCTTGAATGAGTGTTGTGAGAGGCCAACACAGATAACCGTTCCCCGCGTTGTAATGTAATACTTTCGGTCACACCAATAAGTGAATCACACAGTCGCACCGTCGCACTGACGTCCTACACACATTCTTGAGATAACTTGCCTTGTTGCTGTCAAAATTGTGTTATTTCCATTTTTCCGTTTTCAACCTTGGCCATCCCCATGATATGATTTTTTAAATTTAAATTTTTAAAGTTTAATAGTAGGTAATTGCAAATGTTTCGATTTTATTGATGACCTTCCTTCAATCAGTCTCATAAGTCAAAATATTGTCATATTGCTTAATTCTTTCGTCATTTGTTTTCCTCCCCTAATCCATCATTTACGCTTCTACAATGACGCAGATGTAGAAAATGTGTGGATATATTTTTTTAATTTTTGGATTGATTTCCATAAAAGTGCAATCTTGATTCCAATATCGGATATAGTATGATACAAATGTAATTAAATCGAGCGGCCAACAAGCCATCATCAAGCAATTCATTATGGAAATTGGCTATGTTTCGATTCGAATGCAAATCCATTTTAAACAGCAGCTGTATTTTGCAACAATTATTGATGTGTTCCTTTCCCTAGATACGTTCATCGAGTAATAATAAAAAAATTATTGTTATTGGAATTGCGTTATGAAGACTCCAATATGTCAATCTTGAGAAAATAGCTCGTGTTTTGTTTATATTTTGAATAGTATGTGTGTTTATGTTTCGTTTGCTCTCCAGCGGACAAACGACTGTGGTGGAATTTTCATGATGTATATAATAAGTATCGTATCGTATCGTATAAGTATTCATGTGGTATTGAACACGGGAATTTATTTAAATTTATTCAAATCTACTTTATTTCCGATATGTCTCTTTCAGGTTAAAGTTTGACCAAAACGTAATGGTTCTGCGCTCCCATGATAACATCGAAATGACTAGTCCGAAAATAATTATACAATTTTGGGAGAAGTTAGATAATTGTTTAATGTTTGCAACGTTTTGAACAGAACGTTAATTGTTTCCCCCATTTTCTACAAAAAAGAAACAAGAAAATACGTAAAAATACGTAAAATTTATAAAATTTGTCGTATTTCTTGATTTTTTTGGTAGAAAATTGTGAAAAAAATTAGTAATATGTTCAATATGTTGCAAACACTATACAATTATCTAACTTCTCCCAAAATTACATAATTTTCGGGCCGGTCATTTCGATGTTATCATGGGAGCACTGAAGGTCTGCAAGCGGTTGAAAAATGCGATTCTGCCTCCGACCGGTAGCGCATATATTATTCTATATCTATGATTGAGTACTTGGTCTATGAGGCATATGAGCTACGTTTATTGACTGATACGATTAAATGACTGTGCACTTGTTTATTATCTTCACCTACTGTTTTGAGTTTGGTAAGGTAAGGTAAAGTTATGCAATTTTGGGAGAAGTTAGATAATTGTATTATGTTTGCAACGTTTTGAACAGAACGTTAATTGTTTCCATTTTTTGCAAAAAAAAAAAGAAAATACGTAAAAATACGTAAAATTTATAAAATTTGTCGTATTTATTGATTTTTTAGGTGGAAAATTGTGAAAAAAATTAGCAATATGTTCAATATGTTGCAAACACTATACAATTATCTAACTTCTCCTAAAATTGCATAATTTTCGGGCCAGTCATTTCGATGTTATCATGGGAGCACTGAAGGTCTGCAAGCGGTTGAAAAATGCGATTCTGCCTCCGACCGGTAGCGCATATATTATTCTATATCTATGATTGAGTACTTGGTCTATGTGGCATATGAGCAACGTTTATTGACTGATACGATTAAATGACTGTGCACTTGTTTATTATCTTCACCTACTGTTTTGAGTTTGGTAAGGTAAGGTAAAATTATGCAATTTTGGGAGAAGTAGGATAATTGTATAATGTTTGCAACGTTTTGTACAGAACGTTAATTGTTTCCCCCATTTTCTGCAAAAAAAAAAAAAAAACAAGAAAATACGTAAAAATACGTAAAATTTATAAAATTTGTCGTATTTCTTGATTTTTTTGGTGGAAAATTGTGAAAAAAAAGCAATATGTTCAATATGTTGCAAACACTATACAATTATCTAACTTCTCCCAAAATTGCATAATTTTCGGGCTAGTCATTTCGATGTTATCATGGGAGCACTGAAGGTCTGCAAGCGGTTGAAAAATGCGATTCTGCCTCCGACCGGTAGCGCATATATTATTCTATATCTATGATGGAGTACTTGGTCTATGTGGCATATGAGCTACGTTTATTGACTGATACGATTAAATGACTGTGCACTTGTTTATTATCTTCACCTACTGTTTTGAGTTTGGTTATGGTAAAATTTTGCAAAATTTTTGGGGGAAGTTAGATAATTGTATAATGTTTGCAACGTTTTGAACAGAACGTCAATTGTTGCCCCCATTTTCTGAAAAAAAAAAAAAAAAAAAAAGAAAATACGTAAAAATACGTAAAATTTATAAAATTTGTCGTATTTCTTGATTTTTTTGGTGGAAAATTGTGAAAAAAATTAGCAATATGTTCAATATGTTGCTAACACTATACAACTATCTAACTTCTCCCAAAATTGCATAATTTTCGGGCCAGTCATTTTGATGTTATCATGGGAGCACTGAAGGTCTGCAAGCGGTTGAAAAATGCGATTCTGCCTCCGACCGGTAGCGCATATATTATTCTATATCTATGATCGAGTACTTGGTCTATGTGGCATATGAGCTACGTTTATTGACTGATACGTTTAAATGACTGTGCACTTGTTTATTATCTTCACCTACTGTTTTGAGTTTGGTAAGGTAAGGTGGTAAATGTATTGTAGAAGTGCGAGTATTGCTAGTGAAAATGTGAGAAAGTTTACGGCGTGTGAAAAAAAAAATACGGGTGTGTGGTAATTTTTACTCCTGTAAATGCGTATTTGGATATTATGGGAAGAAGATGTAAGGGAAAAACTCTCAATCTATCAAATACGACACAAAATTCACACACAGCACAAAATTCTATCTGCAATGTATGTGAGGATCTGTTTATTGTAAACAGCCACGCAGCACTATCCCCCTCCTACACCATACAAACGACCAGAACGCTTATTGTTGAGAATCAAATTTATTTAGTATTCGATTTAATTTTTACTAATCTTTGATTATACGTCCTCTTGTCTTGGTCATTTAAACGAAGTTAACTAATTCTGTAGGCTGAGTACGATTGATTATTAACCGCGATGTAAGAAGCGAGAAACAAGACATCTTATGATTGCAAAATGAATTGAATTTGATAGTTCCTAGCACTGCTTATCTTCACCTTGACATGGATGCCACCATTTCCACTTGTGTCTCCACGTTTCCTTCAGTCGTTATTCAACAATAAGTCGCCTCAAGACAAACGCAGTACCTGGTTACATTTTTTTAGTTTTTATTCGTTGTTTTATTAATTGCCTACTCGTATTTCCAGTATAACGATTAATAGTGTCCTAATAATATGTGTAATAATAATCAAAATTTCTATTGGGAATGAGAGATTAAAGACGTGCAGTATAATAAAATACCGTAGACAATCGCGAAGTGATTGTGTTTGAAACAACTAACAAGCTACAATTATTCACTCATGTAACTTCGTGCGGGGTCTATGCGCAGTGGGACCCTCTCAGTCAGTCAGCGAGTGCACAGCGTAACACGTATCTCGGGTGACTGTGAATCATATAGCTCGCCCGCGCTGTTATTGGCTCAAAAATCATGATTGGAATGTCGCTAGTCCTGCCTTTTGAGTCCGGTAAAGCATGCTCTCTCTCTCTCTACGTAAATTCCCACGGGTTAAAACAGCACAATATATATATATATATATATATATATATATAATACAATTCTATCGCTACATATTGATTCATAAAATTGCCTATTATTGAAAGAAATTTATTCTGGAGAGGGTTTTAAATAGTTTTCATCATCATCATCATCATCATCATCATCATCATCATCATCATCATCATCATCATCATCATCATCATCATCATCATCATCTTTTTCTTTTTCTTTGTCTTTTTCTTTCTTTTTTCATTTTTCCCCCCTTTCTTTTCTTTTCTTTTCATTCTACACCCTTTTTTATATTTGATTCATTCATTAAATGCATATAATATATTTTTTTTTATTTGTTACCAAAATTGTTGTGTTTAAATGCATTGTTGTTGTAATGCTACTATTTCAAATATCTACGAAAATGTAGTTTATTGTTGTTTCTGCATCTATGTTATTAGATTTATTTAGTTGTCCTCCTTTGTAAATCAGTTTTTATAACTGAATAGGATAGACGTTAAATAAATAAATAAATAAATCATTGTAAATATTGTTTTGGGAAATAAAAACAAAAATGAATGAATTTACTGCATTGTCAATGAACACCTTTATCTTATCCTATAAATAAAATGACTTTTTCCAAACGAGCTCATTTCTCAAGATAGGCGCACTTTCAACATCCGTTTTCAGCCATAGTGGCAGGACCGAGCGGAGCTGGAAAAAGTCATTTTGTTTTCAACTTTATTAAATATATTGATACATTATGTCTTACGCCATTTCATTAAGCGAGCGAAGCGAGCGTTTCCATTTGACTCTGCCGGAAAAATTAGTCACTGTTTTTTTTTTTTCTTTTTTTGTTTGTTTGTTTGTATGTCTCGCCATAACGTTCGAACGGAGGCTCGGATCGAGTTGAAATTTTGACCATCCGCAAGCTTCGTTCTCGATTGAATGCCATTAGTTTTGTGGCAAAATCGTTCAAAAAGTTAAAAAGTTACATTAAAGTTAATCGAAAGTTTTTTTCTAAAACTTAACGGGGACCAAATCTGAGATAGCCAAATCATTTAGAATGTCCGTCCGGTCACGAATATGTTAATTTTATTTTGATCCGATAAGTAGTGTAGATGGAAATTACACTAGGAAAACGCTCAGTTGGACGCGTTGTTGAGCGAGCACCGGTACGTGCAACATGACCCGAGTACGACATTCCCATAAGTCCTACCACACAGTGTAGGCCTAACTGGATATTGACATTGTACACTATATACAATTCCAACATCTTTGCATTGTACTAATTCACGTCATGCCTTCTAAAGTGTGTCTTTGTATCTTCACTGCCTCCTTCATTTTTTAACTTCATTTTTCGAATTATGATTACCAATAAGTCTTTAAGTTCTTGACCGATTTAGCTGAAAATTTGGAAAATAGGAGAGAATGTTGTACTTATTGACCCTGCAAAATTTCATAACGATCGGAACATTTTTATTTTTTTATTTTTTTTTTTTTTTTTTATTTTTTATAACCAACGATCGGATTTTGTTCAAAAACTATACAGCAACCCGCCTAGGTGGTATGTACATGTGTGCAAAATTTCAGGTCGATCAGAAAAACGGTGCGACCTGTATCGAAGCAGTAACAGAAAAAAAAAAAAAAAAAAAAAAACAGACATTCGAGCCATAAGAGTCAAGTGGAGACGCTCGCTTCGCTCGCTCAATTATAACAAAAGTTACGTTGCCATGGCAACGAAAAGACGCGCGAAGTTTCTAATGCACTGCCACCTAGAAGTAATCAAAATACTTTCGAGGGAAACAGTCTATTTTTGTCACAAAGGTTAAATAAATTTTCCCAAGGAGTCAAGGTTGGAAAAAAAAATTAAAGAAAAAAAAAAAAAAATTTTTGACTTGAAAAAATTGTCTTTTTTCGCAAAATGTTCATAGCGCCAATATGTTTCCATCAGAAGTATTGATCAAAACCTTTTTACTTTAAAACAAAATAAATTAACGCTCTCTCCTTTCGGACGACAAACGATACTTACTTACTTCTGATGCTGTAAACACGTTGGCCATGGAATTTGAGATTTCGTAAAAAGTGGGGAGGAGGTAACCCTCGGATGCCTCCCACTGGACTCGTTTCGACATATACACCTGGCGTTCTTGGACCTAGCTTTTTTTATTTGATTTGATGATGTGATGAAAGTTAATTTGTGACATTTTCCCTCTATTAGGCAATCTGTTCATGTAGTTGAGTAAAAAGTGTAGTTTATTCAATCTTTGAGAAACTTTTTAACTGTTTAAGTTCCTGATATTGAAAGAAATTGCTTCACTTTTTTTGGTACATATAAGTGTCCTTTCAAGCAAAATTGACCAAAATGTAATGGTTTCGTGCCCCCATGATAACATCGAAATGGCTGGACCAAAAATTATGCTATTTTGGAGAATTAGATAATGTAATGTTTGCAACGTTTGATCAGAATGCACTTTTTTTCACCCATTTTCGCCCAAAAAATCAAGAAATACGTAAAATTGGAAAATTGACGTATTTCTTGATTTTTTTGGTGGAAAATGGGGAAAAAAAGTACATTCTGATAAATCCCCGTTGCAAAACATTATACAATTATTAACTTTCCCAAATTGCATAATTTTCGGTCCATCATTTCGATGTTATCATGGAAAGCACGGAAGGTCTGCAAGGGGTTAAAAAATGTGATTCCGCCTCCGCCCGGTGGCGCTCTCTGCATTTTTATGTTTAAAGTCGGGTTAGGGCGTGTTTTAAACATCCCCATGCCGAGAGGACATTATTACAGTCAGTTCTATTGAAAGGTTTAAACGAGTAATTTTAATACTATTATATTATTATGAATTTCTTGGTACTTTTGGAGTTGAGCTTGATGCTTACTGTCTCTTTGAATGTTTGGACAGGATCATGTTATCAAATCTTTAAAATTCAAAATTTCCAAAATTTACTAGGATTCGATTAATTATCGGATTATTTATAGGAGTCGTGCGCTTGGATCGTGTCGGAGCCGCGGACACCTTTGATTTTAGGAAGTAATTTTAAATTACCAGCATGCATTTTATTTCAATTTATAATAGGTTTATAAATGCCATTTATGGTGGTTCACACATAGTGCGCAGGTATGATAAGCATATTAGGCACCAAAGGGACGGGGGTTTCGATGACATTTAAAAAATAATCTAACGTAAGGCCTACTCTCCATTCCCCCGTATCCATCATCGTCTTGAGTTGCATTGGATATCCTATTTAGACCACAAAATCTAGCTCATAAGACGGTGTACGAATGGATATTTTTTTGTATATTAACTGAGTTCATTACGATTAGAAAATATTGATTTTTTTCTTCACCTAGCGCTTGTTTGGCATTATAAATTTTGTTAAAGGAATATCCCGTTCGGTGGGGACTATGTTGACAAACAGTGTGGTGTGGTGGTGGTGGTGGTGTGGTGGTGTGGTGTTTGGTGTGGTAAGGTTGAAAATAAATATGTTGGGGAAATCCTTGGCGCCTTTGATTCGCTAACAAGCATATTGAGATAAATAATGAAAACATGGTGAAGCTCTGTTTATCGTCAAGAAAACCAGTTCCCTAAACACTCGCGTATAACATTTCTCGCAAAACACAAAAAACCATCTATTCTCCAATGATAACGAGCCACTCACTTTGAGATACATTTGTAAGACGTAATAGCATTCATAATTTTGGGCCCGATCAAGACAGTTTAAGTTATCTTGTAACTTTTGGCACATTTATTTTCGGGTTTTAAATTGTTTTTTACTCGATTAATGGAGTGTGATATTATGTAAACGAAATCGAAGTTTTTTTATAAAAATAACATGGCAGTCGTGCATGTCTATAGTGCGTTGATCTATGATTTATATATATTCATAGTATTGTCAAAGCCGAAGAAACCACTACATGCATTCATGAAAACCCTCTCATCCCAAAAATTCGAAGTCACTTAGTGCAGTGATCAGTTTCCTTCCTATCAGGCTATCACCAAGTATGTGAACTTTTTGACGGAGGTGAAAGAGGATTTTGAATTTTCATTTCAAATTATCAAATTGTGTGGGAACTCGCGCCGAACTCCGAATATTTTAAAATGACGACGTCGAGTGATGTTTTTCGGTAGCGGGAGACGAACTCAATACACGCTTGTATTTGACCTTGATGAGTGTGTGAGAGGCCAACACAGATAACCGTTCCCCGCGGTGTAATGAATACTTTCGGTCACCCCAATAAGTAAAACACACGTGGGCACCGTCGACTGACGTCCTACACACATCTTAGAAACTGCCTTGTTGCTGTCAAAATTGTGTTATTTCCAATTTTTTCCGCTTTAAAACCTTTGGCCATCCCCTGATTGATTTTTAAATTAAATTTTTAAAAGTTTTTAATAGTAGGTAATTGCAATGTTTCGATTTATTGATGACCTCCTTCAACAGTTCATAAGTCAAAAATTGTTATTTGCTTAATTCTTTCGTCATTTGTTTCCTCCCCTTAATCCATCATTACGCTTCTACAATGAACGCAATGTAGAAAATTTTGTGGATTATTTTTTTTAATTTTTGGATTGATTTCAATAAAAGGCAATCTTGATTCAATATCGGTTTATAGTATGATACAAATGTAATTAAATCGAGCGGCCAACAACATCTCAAGCAATTCATTAGGAATTGGCTATGTTTCGATTCGAATGCAAATCCATTTTAAACAGCAGCGTATTTTGCAACAATTATTGATGTGTTCCTTTCCTAGATACGTTCATCGAGTAATATAAAAAAAATATTGTTATTGGGGAAATTGCGTTATGAAGACTCCAATATGTCAATCTTGAGAAAATAGCTCGTGTTTTGTTTAATTGAATATTTATGTGTTTATGTTCGTTTGCTCCCAGCACAAACGACTGTGGTGAATTTATGATGTATATATAAGTATCGTATCGTATCGTTTAAATTTATTCATGTGGTATTGAACCCCGGAATTTATTTAAATTATTCAAATCTACTTTTTTTCCGATAGTCTCTTTCGGTTAAAGTTTGACCAAACGTAATGGTTTCTGGGCTCCCATGTAACACGAAATGACTAGTCCGAACTAAATTATACAATTTGGGAGATTTTAGAAAATTTGTTTAAATGTTTGCAACGTTTTTGACAGAACTTTAAATTTGTTTCCCCCATTTTCTACAAAAAAGAAACAAGAAAATACGTAAAATACGTAAAATTTAAAAATTTGTCGTATTCTTGATTTTTTGGTAAAATTGTGAAAAATTAAATATGTCAATATGTTGCAAACACTATAAAATTATCTAACTTCTCCCAAAATTACATATTTTCGGGCCGGTCATTTCGATTTCATGGGAGCACTGAAGGTCTGCAAGCGGTTGAAATTGCGATTCTGCCTCGACCGGTAGCGCATATATTATTCTATATCTATGAGGGAGTACTTAGTCTTGAGGCATATGAGCTACGTTTTGCTGATACGATTAATGACTGTGCACTTGTTTATTATCTCCCCTACTGTTTTGAGTTTTGGGAAGTAAGGGTAAAGTTATGCAATTTTTGGGAGAAGTTAGATATTGAAAATGTTTGCAACGTTTTGACAGAACGTTAATTGTTTCCATTTTTTCCCCAAAAAAAAAAAGAAATACGAAAAATAGTAATTTAAAAAATTTTGTCGTAGTATTATTTTTTAGGTGGAAATTGTGAAAAAAATTAGCAATTGTTCAATATGTTGCAAACCTATACAATTTCTAAACTTCCCTAAAATTGCATAATTTTCGGGCAGTATTTCGATTTTATATGGGAGCACTGAAGGTCTGCAAGCTTGAAAAATGCGATTCTGCCTCGACCGGTAGCGCAATATATTCTATACTATTATTGAGTATTTTGTCTATGTGGCATATGAGCAACGTTTTTTTGGACTGTACAAATTAAATGACTGTGCACTTGTTTATTATCTTCACCTACTGTTTGAGTTTGGTTAAGGTAAGTAAAAATTATGCAATTTTGGGAGAAAGTGGATAATTGTATAATTTTTGCAACTTTTTGTACAGAAGGGGTTAATTGTTTCCCCCTTTTTCTGCAAAAAAAAAAAAAAAACAAGAAAATACGTAAAATACGAAAATTTAAAAATTTTTGTCGTATTTTCCTTGATTTTTTGTGGAAAATTGTGAAAAAAAGCAATATGTTCAATAGTTGAAAAAACACTATACAATTATCTAACTTCCCCCCCAAAATTTCATAAATTTTCGGGTAGTCATTCGATGTTATCATGGGAGCACTGAAGGTCTGCAAGCGGTTGAAAAATGCGATTCTGCCTCCGCCCGGGTTTAGCGCATATATTATTCTTATCTTGATGGAGTACTTGGTCTATGTGGCTATGAGCTACGTTTTTTGGGGACTGATACGTAAAGACTGTGCACTTGTTATTATCTTCCCCTACTGTTTTGAGTTTGGTTATGGTAAAATTTTGCAAATTTTGGGGAGAAGTTAGATAATTGTTAATGTTGCAACGTTTTGAAAGAAACGTAATTGTTGCCCCCATTTTCTGAAAAAAAAACAAAAAGCAAAAGAAAATACGTCAAAATACGTAAAATTTATAAAATTTGTCGTATTTCTTGATTTTTTTGGTGGAAAATTGTGAAAAAAATTAGCAATATGTTCAATATGTTGCAAACACTATACAACTATCTAACTTCTCCCAAAATTGCATAATTTTCGGGCCAGTCATTTTGATGTTATCATGGGAGCACTGAAGGTCTGCAAGCGGTTGAAAAATGCGATTCTGCCTCCGACCGGTAGCGCATATATTATTCTATATCTATGATCGAGTACTTGGTCTATGTGGCATATGAGCTACGTTTATTGACTGATACGTTTAAATGACTGTGCACTTGTTTATTATCTTCAACCTACTGTTTTGATTTGGTAAGGTAAGGTGGAAAATGTTTGTAGAAGTGCGATTATTGCTAGTGAAAATGTGAGAAAGTTTACGGCGTGTTAAAAAAAAATACGGGTGGGGTGTAATTTTTACCCCTGTAAATGCGTATTTGGATACTATGGGAAGAAGATGTAAGGGAAAACTCTCAATCTATCAAATACGACACAAAATTCCCCACACAGCACAAAATTCTATCTGCAATGTATGTGAGGATCTGTTTATGTAAACAGCCACGCAGCACTATCCCCCTCCTACACCATACAAACGACCAGACGCTTATTGTTGAGAATCAAATTTATTTAGTATTCGATTTAATTTTTACTAATCTTTGATTATACGTCCTCTTGTCTTGGTCATTTAAACGAAGTTAACTAATTCTGTAGGCTGAGTACGATTGATTATTAACCGCGATGTAAGAAGCGAGAACAAGACACTTATGATGCAAAATGAATTGAATTTGATAGTCCTAGCACTGCTTATCTCCACCTTGACATGGATGCCACCTTTTCCACTTGTGTCTCCACTTTTTCCTTCAGCGTTATTCAACAATAAGTCGCCTCAAAAACAAACGCAGTACCAGGTTACATTTTTTTAGTTTTTATTCGTTGTTTTTTAAATTGCTACTCGTATTTCCAGTATAACGTTAAATAGTGTCCTAATAATTGTGTAATAAAATAATCATTTCTATTGGGAATGAGAGATTAAAGACGTGCAGTATAATAAAATACCCGTAGACAATCGCGAAGTGATTGTTTTTTAAAACAACTAACAAGCTACAATTATTCACTCATGTAACTTCGTGCGGGGTTTTATGCGCAGTGGGACCCTCTCGGGTCAGTCAGCGAGTGCACAGCGTAACACGTATCTCGGTGACTGTGAATCTATAGCTCGCCCGCGCTGTTATTGGCTCAAAAATCATGTTTGGAAGGGTCGCTAGTCCTGCCTTTTGAGTCCGGTAAAGCATGCTCTCTCTCTCTCTACGTAAATTCCCACGGGTTAAAACAGCACAAAATATATATATATATATATATAAAATATATATATATAAACAATTCTATCGCTACATATTGATTCATAAAATTGCCTATTATTGAAGAAATTTATTCTGGAGAGGGTTTTAAATAGTTTCATCATCATCATCATCATCATCATCATCATCATCATCATCATATCATCATCATCATCATCATCATCATCATCATCATCTTTTCTTTTTCTTTGTCTTTTTCTTTCTTTTTCATTTTTCCCCCCCTTTCTTTTCTTTTTTTCATTCTACACCCTTTTTTATATTTGATTCATTCATTAAATGCATATAATTATTTTTTTTTATTTGTTACCAAAATTGTTGTGTTTAAATGCTTTGTTGTTGTAATGCTACTATTTCAAATATCTACGAAAATGTAGTTTATTGTTGTTTCTGCATCTTTGTAATTAGATTTATTTTGTTGTCCTTCTTTGTAATCAGTTTTTTATAACTGAATAGGATAGACGTTAAATAAAATAAATAAATAAATCATTGTAAATATTGTTTTTGGGGAGTAAAAAAAAAATGAATGAATTTACTGCGTTGTCAATGAACACCTTTATCCTAATCCAATAAATAAAATGACTTTTTCTAAACGAGTTCATTTCTCAAGATAGAGGCGCACTTTCAACATCCGTTTTCAGCCATAGTGGCAGGCCCGAGCGGAGCTGGAAAAGTCATTTTTTTTTCAACTTTATTAAATATGTTGATACATTATGTCTTACGCCATTTCATTAAGCGAGCGAAGGAGCGTTTTCATTTGACTCTGCCGGAAAAATTAGTCACTGTTTTTTTTTTTTTTCTTTTTTTTTTTGTTTGTTTGTATGTCTCGCCATAACGTTCGAACGGAGGTGGGATCGAGTTAAAATTTTTGACCATCCGCAGCTTCGTTCCCCCCCCCGATTGAATCCCATTAGTTTTGTGGCAAAATCGTCAAAAAGTTAAAAAAGTTACATTAAAGTTAATCGAAAGTTTTTTTCTAAAACTTAAACGGGGACCAAATCTGAGATAGCCAAATCATTTAGAATGCCCGTCCGGTCACGAATAGTTAATTTTTTTTGATCCGATAAGTAGTGTAGATGGAAATTACACTAGGAAAACGCTCAGTTGGACGCGTTTGTTGAGCGAGCACCGGTACGTGCAACATGACCCGAGTACGACATTCCCATAAGTCCTACCACACAGTGTGGGGCCTAACTGGATATTGACATTGTACACTATATACAATTCCAACATCTTTGCATTGTACTAATTCACGTCATGCCTTCTAAAGTTTGTCTTTGTATCTTCACTCCCTCCTCATTTTTTAACTTCATTTTTTCGAATTATGATTACCAATAAGTCTTAAGTTCTTAAAACCGATTTAGCTGAAATTTGGAAAATAGGAGAAAATGTTGTACTTAGGGACCCTGCAAAATTTTATAACGATCGGAACTTTTTTATTTTTTTATTTTTTTTTTTTTTTTTTTATTTTTTATAACCAACGATCGGATTTTGTTCAAAAACTATACAGCAACCCGCCTAGGTGGTATGTACATGTGTGCAAAATTTCAGGTCGATCAGAAAAACGGTGCGACCTGTATCGAAGCAGAAACAGAAAAAAAAAAAAAAAAAAAAAAACAGACATTCGAGCCATAAAGTCAAGTGGAGACGCTCGTTTTCGCTCGCTCAATTAAAACAAAAGTTACGTGGCCATGGCAAACGAAAGACGCGCGAAGTTTCTAATGCACTGCCACCTAAAAGTAATCAAATACTTTCGAGAAGCAGTCTATTATTTGTCAAAAAAGGGATTTTAAAAATAATTTTCCAAGGAGTCAAGGTCCTCTAGATGGCGGTGGATTTTATTCACAAAGTAAAGGTTTAACAGGGGTTTACCCAAATACCTTGGCAATAATAAATAATATTGGAAACATGGCCCTGTGGACAGCGAACGTCGCAAATTTTAAATTTAAAAAATGTGCAATGTGGGTCTATCTATAGCACGTGCTGGCTTATCAACGCGTCCAACTGGGGGCGTTTCCTAGTACTATCACATGGCATTATGGAATTCATCCGAAATGTAAAGCAAATTAACATGATGATCAGAATGTTCTAATTTTGAAATTTGTAGAGGAAATACGAATCCCTCAAAACCGAAAACTTTAAAACCGAGTTTTGATTGTTTTTTCAAAGCGATCAATTTGTGACAGTTGAAACAGGATAATCGATGCCTGTCATATTAAGTTCGTTTTCAAATTTCATTATATTTTTCAATACGAGTGGTATTCCCTGCCTTGCGAAAAAGGATGCGTTAATATGAAATGTTATTGTTTTGCTCGAAAAATACCAATTTTTAAAGTTGGGACATACTTTCTAATTTTTAGTTCAAGATGCATGACTCTATCTTCATTGCAACCTCTTGTTATGTGAGGGGGGCTACCTGTCGACTTGATCCGAAATGTAAAGCAAATTAACATGATGATCAGAATGTTTAATTTTAAAATTCGTTAGAGGAAATTCAAATCCCTAAATATAGTTTATTAAATAAATTGGGAATGAATAGGACATTATTATTATTATTATTAGTTCACAAGTTATGCTTTCGCGACCCGATATAATTGAAGAGAAATTATAACATTGACGGGATGTTTCGTCGCGTCGTGGTGGTGAATAGCTTACATTATTCTTGATTTCCCGACGTAGCGTCCTCACTGTGGAAGACATTTTTCAAGGGATTGCTGGTCTTTCGTTTTTTTTGCCTCTGTTGCAAACGTTCATTTCTTCTTGGAACTGCCGGATGGCGGTGGACGGTTCTAGTTGTTGTTGTTGTTGTTGTTGTTGTTGTTGGTGGTGGTGGTTGAGGGGTTGTGGAGGGTGGTTGGTAGTGGTGTAGGTTGGTCTTGTGGATGAAGATGCTTTTTGTGTGTTGTTGATCTGGGGGTAGTTCTTGGTTTGATCGCATTTTCTCTGCTGAGAGGTGATTAATTAAATTAATGGCAGGAATCCACGAATCACTAAGTTTGTAGCCACCTACATCTCCATTCATATTGTTAGGTGTTTTTCGAAATTTCAATTGACTCCTTATGAGTCTAGGCCATAACCAGATCAACAACAGCATAAAACAGCATTTCACCCAAAAGGGACCAACCTACACCACTACCACCACCCCCACAACCACCTCAACCACCATCACAACAACAAACAACAACAACTAGAGCCGTTCACCGCCATCCTGGCAGTTCCAAGAAGAAGTGAACTTTTGCAACAGAGGCAAAAAAACGAAAGACCAGCAATCCCTTGAAAAGTCTTCCACAGTGAGGACGCTACGCCCGGGAAATCAAGAATAATGTAAGTTTTCACCACCACGACGCGACGAAACATCCGTCAATGTTTATAATTTCTCTTAAATTTTTATTATTATTATTTAATTCCGAAATTCTTTTTCCTCGAACGAAATACATATTTCTGTGACAACTACTTTCTTAAAACTTTTATTTTAATAAAAGAAAAATGTGTTCCTTTTCCAAATTCATTTCAAATATTTTTTATTTCAAAACTAATAATTTATGTGTTAGATTTTTTTTTTTTTAATCATGACAAAACATATTTTCACAGTTAAATTACTAAAATAGATTTCTTGCGTAATAAATGGTTTGTATTGTCCAAACGAACGTCTGCACACCCCTCATCAGTGTAATGTCTACTATGCAAGAACTTATCTCCAGACGTCATCGAAGACTTCAGATCATAATTTATAGTAACTGCGAGTGCATGTGTGTGCGTGCATTGTATAAACGCTAAACAGATTGAATAATCAAAACATCAAATACGCAGCAAGTACACAGCAAGTACGTACTAATTAAAACTATAAGAAAAAAATTCAAATAAAATAAAGTGTTTATTTTAAAGGTGTTATTTATAGGAATAGGTTTTTAAAAATTTCAAATCAAGATTAGATAAATGAATTCTTCAATAAAGCAAATAATAAGATTTACAATTCAACGAGGAAAACTAGTGGTATTTGTTATTTAAAAGAAAAATATATTTTATTTTTTTTAAATTTAATTTAATAAAATAATAATTACGTTTGTTTCCCTGAGAAATGATCTTTTTTTGGAAAAAGTAATTTTTAAATTTAAAAATATTTAACGTTCTTAAATTACGAAGTGTATACTTATTTTTTAAATGAGTCTAATTTTAAAGAACGTTTATGTAAACGAAAAATGAGATCAATCTTTAAACAATGTCTCAACTGGTCATCAACCACGTTAAAGTATTAAAAGCTCTCCACAAATTATTGAAACCTTCCCGTATTGCATTGTTTAAAAAAACCCCTGAAAAAGCTCTCATCCACTTTATTACATAGTGTTTTAATATTTTAACTGGATGATGTTCAAAGTTTTAAAATATTATGTTTCCTAAAATTTTTAAAAAAAAGGGTTTTGAAAGTATACAAATCTTTTTTCCAAAATAGTTCTGAAAAATTAAAACATCAGTTAAAGAAAAATAAAGGGAAATTTAATTTGAAATTATAAAATATTAGTCATGACTTTCAAATTTGTTTAAATTAAAATGAGAGAAATTAAATTTTATAAATCAAATGATGCAAAATTGCGAGGATAGAGAAAAAAAAATTTAACACTTAGGATATCGTTAGAACTAGATCGTCCTCTTTTAAACACAAAATTTTACATAAAATTATACTTGGATGAGAAAATATTAAAAACCCCCCTCTTCTTTTAATAGCAAATTTTTTCAAAATAACTTCGCGGGAAAAGATCGCGAGTTAATTAAATGTTGACGAGAGCTCTTCAAGATAATCAGTGACTAGATATTAACAATAATTGATTGAGCATTGGATGAATATAAGCATATGTTGTTATATACGAATTAGGGTGAAGCGGCATAACGCGTAATGACTTATTAATTTATATTTTTTCATTTATTTAACGTCTACCGTATTCAGTTAAAAAACTGATTAACAAAGGAAAGGTAAAAAAATCTAATTACATAGAGCAAACAAAACAATGAACATAGTTAAGTAAATATTTGAAATTGGAACGAAAAAAGCAAATAGAAAAGATACATTTTAAATCAAAGTATTATCTATTAATGTTTAAAAATATTTCAAATCAAAACGAGGTAAAAGATTTGACTTCGTTTGAAAGTGAATTCTTAAATTTTTAATAAGACAAAGAAAATATTTTGCATTAATCTGGAAAAATGAGAGGTTAATTTTAATTTCTCAAATAAATAAAGAAAGATACATTTTAAATCAAAGAAGTATCTATTAAAATTTTAAAATATTTAAAATCAAAACTATTTAAATAAATTGACTACGTCTTGAAAGTGAATTCTTAAACTAGGAAAACGCTAAAGTCCCGCCGCGTTGATGGATGAGCTTTTTAAAAGTTTTTAGTTTGCGTGGGATATCTTTACTTTTCAAGTGCTTTGTTTTGTTGCCTACGCATTGTAGTGATTGTAGTCAAGTTCTATTGTTTCTTGTCAATTTTTATTATTTACCGTAAAAAAAATTATATTAAAAGCTTTATTTCTATGAATTCTGGCTAACTTTTTTAACTTTTTCTTTAAAAAGGTAATACATCACCCTAAACCTTAATGTCCATGTATAATATGAACGTTGTAGCCCCACCCGTTTGGTCAGAATTGGACCAAAAGGCACGAAAATATTGCACAAAAAATCAAAAAACTTTTATTAAAAGCTTTTTTTTATAGATTCTTGCTAACTTTTTCAACTTTTTCTTTAAAAATGTACTACATCATCAAACCTCAATGTCCATGTATAACAGAACGTTGTAGCCCCACCCGTTTGGTCAGAATTGGCCCCAAAAGGCACGAAAATATCGCACAAAAAATCGAAAAAAAATCGTAAAAGTACGATATTCATGAGAAAATTTTTTCGATTGTACCCAAAAACAATACACCTCTAAGTTCAAGATTTCGAAGGTCCTGTCAAATTTTCATCAAAAATCGGATATGCCGTTTGCCTGGGAGAGAGTTAACAAACAGACAAAAAAACAAACAAAAAAAAAACAACAAAAAAACAAAAAAAAAAAACCCCCCGGCTAAATTTTTTGGGGGGTCAGTGAAATTGAAGTCTTCGCTTCGCTCATCCAATAAAGCTTTCAAAAAAAATGAAAAAAAAATAAATTAACTGTATACAAGTAAGAAGATTTTTAAAAAGACGAGGGAAAAACTAATGCTAATCGTTATTAACCCTTGGTTAACACCTGTCAATGCGGCCCCCCGTCAACATTTATTGCTTAGCCATGAGCGCATCATGGGCGTGGCGTACTGTGAGTCTCAGTACCTTCAAGTTACATCTAACCAATGAAAATTCAGTTTGGGGCCCGGTTCTCCATGTGTTACGTATTATCTCCACGAACCTCGCGGGGATTCAAAGGACCCCAGGTGGCTACTTACGTACTACATTTCAAGTGTTTTACATAGGCAAAACTTTATCAATGTATTTCACCCCCACCAAATAACCATATTTTTCATGTAAATTGATAGATATGAACTTATATACACTTATCTAAGTAAATTATACATATATATAATATAAAAAAATCATACATATAAATATGAATGAAAAAGGTCAATTCAAGTGAGGGGGGAGGGGGGGGGGGGGGAATGGTCAAAATTTTACCAAAGTAAACAAAAAAGGGAAAACTTTTTGTGAAATCGAATCAATCATTCATTAAACATCATTGGTTTTAAAAAAAAAAAAAAAAAAATCAAAAAAATGGACTCAAATTTGACAAAATTGACAACATTGCGTTTTTTTTTCAGTTTTTTCCGAAAATTTCAAGTGGGAAAAAAACCCATAATTTTCGCGAATTTTAACTCTTGAAACACTAAGTGGTCATCAGAAAGGTTCAAACATTAATTCCCGCGAATAGTAGGTTCCAAAATCTGAACCTGGCAAACATAAGGGGTTTAATGATGGGGTCCTGACGCGCCCCAGGTGGTTAGTTATGCTTCTCAGAAAAAGGTGGTTAACCCAAAGGGTTAAAAGAAATACTTTAGTTTTAAAAAAAAAGAATTACGTTTGTTTCCCTTGAAGAAAAAGTTTTAAAACTTGAAAGTTGTAGGGAAAAATCATGTACAGAATATAGATGACATTAACAAGTCATGAAATAATTTTCAAATTATACATTTCATTTTTTTTTTTTTTTTTTTTTCAACAAATCAATTCATACATACAAAATTAGCGACATCACAAAATCAAACAATAATTTTTAAAATCGAATATGAAGTTAAACACTAATGTAAAGTTTTAAACTACATGAAAAATCAATATAATCATCATGAAAAGTAAATAAAATATCAAAAATTGGTATCAAAATTTAAAGTTAGGAGACAGTTAAATTAATAACTACAAAAACTTCAAGTTTATACGCATGGACTTGTAAAAATTTTGTAATTGTTTATAATTGTGAGGTAGTATGATAGTTTGAAAGATGATTATTTTAAGACTTTTACACCGTGGAGTTATTTATCTTTCTCAGTTCATGACTAACGTTAACTTATGTTTGATTTTTACAAAAAATATGTTAATGCAAACGAAGTAGTGAATGAAAAGTAGAACAATTTAAAAATTGAATCTTACACAATGAAAGGTTTTTAAATTGACACTTCGTTGTTTTTTCTTGTAGGAAAATGTAAAATAATAAATACTCTTATAATTTTTTTGCAAACAAAACAATTTATACATCCAGAATTTACGACTTCACAAATCAATCAATATTTTAAAATCGAATTGTAGTTAACACTATTGTAGAGTTTATCTACATGAAAAATCAATATCATCATGAAACGAAATAAAATATAAACATTGCTATCGAAATGTAAAGTTGAGGAGATAGTAAAATTAATAAATACAAAAACTACGAAAAGTTTATACGCATGGGCTTTTAAACTTTGTAATTTTTTTAAATAATTGAGAGGGAGTATGATAGTTGAAAGATGATTTATTTGAAGACTTTTACACCATATGGAGTTATTTATCTTTCTCAGTCATGACTAACGTTAATTTATGTTGATTTTTACAAAAATAATGTTAATGTGAACAAAGTAGTGAATGAAATGTAGTACAATTTTAAAAATTGAATCATACACAATGAAAGATTAATAAATTGGGCACTCTGTTGTTTTCTTTCCAAAGTAAAAGGGTTAAATAAATACTCTTATTAAAGGATTTTTTTTTTAAAAAAATCAATTATACATACAAAATTGGCATGGACTTGTAAACTTTGTAATTTTTTTAATAATTGAGTGGTAGTATGATAGTTGAAAAAATGATTATTGTAGACTTTTACACCATATGGAGTTATTATCTTTCTCAGTTCATGACTAACGTTTCTTTTTGTTGATTTTTTCAAAAATTATGTTAATGTGAAAGAAGTAGTGAATGAAATGGGAAATAAATTTTAAAAAATTTATAAAACACAATGAAAGATTTATAAATTCACACTCTGTTGTTTTATTTCCATGTTGTAAAATGTAAAATAAATACTCTTATAAAGGATTTTTTTCAAACAAAACAATTCATACATACAAATAGACGATATCAAATAATAAATCAATATTTTAAAAATCAAATCTGAAGTAAACATTATTGTAAGTTATTTACATGAAAAATCAATATCATCATCATCATGAAACGTAATTAAAATATAAACATTGCTATCGAAATGTAAAGTTGAGGAAAAACCCTTAAATTAATAACTACCAAAAACTGCAACAAGTTTATAGCATGAACTTGTAAGTTGTAATTTTTATACTGAAAGGTGTATGGCAGGTGGGAGATGATTTATTTGAAGCTTTTACGTTTTATGGAGTTATTATCTTCTCAGTAAAAGCTACGTTAAATGTCGATTTTTACAAAAAATATGTTAATTGGGGACGAGAAGTGAAGAAAGTAGTACAATTTAAAAATTGAATTTAACAATGAAAGAATTTTTAATTGACACTCCGTTGTTTTATTTCCATGTAGAAAAATGTAAAATAATACTCTTAAAACGTAAATATTACTAATTTACACTAAGTTATAGGGTATAAATACAAATTTTTTTGATTATACAAAGCCAAAGTAATGACCGTCCTTGATCAAATTAATATTTATTTAAAATAGTATGGGCATATCCTTCATTGATTGATGGTGTAGGGCTCATACTTAAACTAATTGGACGATGCTACATGACATTTATTTATACCTTTTAAAACGCTTATACGAAATATTTAAATTTTTCTTTGACGTCAATTTCAGAACCCGCATTATATACTTTAAAAATCATATTATTTTGATAAATAGTTCTAAAATTTAATTGTATGAATTCATATCATTTTTAATTTTTGTCAATATAATGGCCTGTTTCTTTCTCAATTATTACGTAGACATTTTCTTAAGAAACATTATGAAGGAAAAACATTAATGTGATGTTAAAGTATTTTAATTTTCCGTGTTTCAATTGTGTTTCTATATTTGATAATAGGTTAAGTTATAGCCAACTATAAGTTATTTCAGAAAAAATAACTAGAATTACTATAATCAATAGAATAAACTGTTATTGATGTCATGCAAATATTACACATTCTTTAATTTTTTTAGTGCTTTCACTCCCAACCCGAAAAGGAATTTTTACTATCTGTAATTATTTGTATAAGTGCACATTAATCACGGGTTTTTAATTATTGCTGAGGTTACAATAAAAATGATAATAAAACGCGGGAGTAAAAAAATCCTTATAAATAAATGAAATTTAAATGACAGAATTAAATTTGTTTATTTTGGGGAAAATGAAAAATTGCCGATAAAATTGGGAAAATTTTTTGTAGTTTGGAATCACCCATAAATTCATTCATTTAAAATTAAAAACGTATCTCGCATTGGTTCATTTAATAAAACTAAATTTCATGTTTTTCTTCCCCGTGTGTGGACAATATTGTTTATTTTATTTATTTTGTAAGATTCGTGGATTTTCCTTGAACATATCTTGTCTAATTTTAGTAAAGAATGTTAAAAAATGATACGCTAACAAAAACATTCTACAAGAAAAAGTGCGATGTGATTTTTTATTTCAACACGGCGCAAAATGCTGACTCGGGCAATAACATGTTTCAAACTCGAATTTTCCCGATATTATAAAATCATGAAAATGAAACAATCAATATCAGTACAAGTTTGAAAGTGAGCAGAAAAAGTTCGTTCATCATGAATACGTCCAAGGGTTTTAATACAGCAAATGATGAAAAGCCAATTTTCAATTGTGCTGAAAACTTTATTCTTTCTCACCGAATTCTCGTACAAAAATGTTGGTGGTTTGGTCTACATGCGCGAGAGGGATTCGAACCGTAAACCCGCACATTTTACCTTTCTTCTGGACGGGGGATTCGATAAAAATTGGAAATGAATTTATTCGTGAACTGCGATGTTGTCAACGTATATATTTGATTGTGTTGAAGATGTCAACAATACTGTGAGAAGACAGTTGGGAATACATTTGTTTGCTTTAGAAACATAAAGGAAGTGTAGTGATTTGGTTTGCGTTTCAAAGAGTGTAGTGTTGTTGTAGATACCTTGGACAGATATCCTGGTCAAAAATATCAATTTTTGAAACATGGTATTACGAAACTAATGTACCGTTATGATATTATGTACGAGAAATTTATCATTGTATTGCGAACTACTTATTTAAATTTGAACGAAATTTGATTTTGAAATGGGATTTAATTTTGAAACAATAGTTTATTACGATTTTGTTTCGGTATATATTGCCAATCTTTTCAAAATGAAAAATATGTCACTGAAAAGTTTTCAAATGATTGTCGATGAATTGGTGTTGAAATATCGCAAATGATTATCAATAAAAGTGTAAAAGTATCGCATAGTGAATAAGATTTTGTTCCTATATCCTTTCCTGCAAGGTCATTTTATCCCGGATGATAATAATTTTCATGTGGTTAGAATGATGACATTTTTCAAGTTTAAAAATTGGTCTGTGAAGCAAACCTCTTATTTCCGGTGAAATATAAAATGCTGAAATTTTTCAAAATGCAATAATAAGGTAGAGTTTTATGAGAAACAGAATATTTTTTGTGACGTTTGTATTTTCATGTTAGACAGTCAGCGCGAAGCATTTCATGCAACTCGTTTAGAAATTTTAAAAGTTTGTCATTTTGGCAGCTTATGTTGAGACCGCGAGCATTTGGATCCTCAGAATGTATAGGGTATTTAAATAGCGCGGGTTAAGACTTAGACTTTTGACGTTCCCTCCTTACATTTAATTTTGAAAACGCCGGGCTGTGACGCCATATTGGATCATCAGAAAAAGATAGGTATTTGAATACCGGGGTTATGACTTGTTGGTGCTTAAGCCTTAAAAGCAAATTTGAAAAAGCGCGGGCCGTGACGTCTGAAAACGTAGGCCCATTGGTGTTTTAAAAAGTCCGCGAGGACTGGATGCTAGAAACCCTATAGAATATTTGAATACTATGCGCGCCTAAGTGAAAACACTTAACAGAAACTAGTTAATAGCCTGTGTTGACGTCATGAGGAGCGTGGTTTTTCTGAAGCTATAATTTAAGTATCAACAATTTTCCATTACGATATATGTGTCTCCCGGTTTGCCGAGGGTAAGGGGGCGACTAGTAATGCAAGGGCGCCGAGTGCTCATGGTTTGAGCCCGAAACAAAACTGTCCCAAATTTTTTTTCCTTGCAAAATTAAATCAGAAAATAAATACGAATTTAAAAAATATATCTGTGAAATTCTCAAATACAAAAATGGTTTCTAGAGCGCGTGGAGCGCGCTTTCTAAGAAGTGTCGCGCGGATTTGAAAATTCTAAAATGGCGAACAAAAATGAATACAAGATGGTGACAAGCTAAAATGGGGGTCAGATGCGGTCGACCTAAAAAGGCGGCCAAATGGCGGCAAAACTAAAATGGCGCTTGGGAAAGAAAATGGCGGCAAAGTGCGGGCGACTAAAATGGCGGCTGAAAGAAATGGTTGCCGGAAAATTTAAAAATGGCGGCTGGAAATTCAAAAATGGCGGAAAAATGGCGGACGGAAACACGTTCCCGGAAACAAAATGGCGGCAGGGAAACCCAAGATGGCGACGGAAACAGATGGCGGCTGGAAACAAGTGACGGTGGTCACGTGACCCGGTAGGTTTCAGGTGTCCCGTATTACCGGAAATCCCGTATTTGATGGGTGTTTTTCCCGCGGGCCCTATGGTCAAACCATTTAATCATTTGATATCACGTAATTAGAAATAAAGTAGGCCGTGCGCTTTTTAACGAAAACGCGCGGCGTATAGTTACAATCCCTTTCCCTCGAACGGCCTTGGGCTGACATTCTGCTGCTGTGCCTGCTGGTGGGTGGGGTGTTATTCGAGTGCATCATTACGCGGGAGCATTGTAGCGAGTGTCTCTAGCCGGGCGCGGCTTGCGTTGGGCAAACGCATTTCGAAATCAGTGAGTGAGGCAGTGATAAAAACATTTTGGCCCTAAATGAGTGACGATGAAGATGGGGAAACGTTGCAATAGTAACCGAAGCAAATAAAATATTAATGAAACTGATTTATCAAGAAATGTGCCTATCAATAAAGTGATAAATTTTTGGTCTATTAGGCTAGACCCACTTACTTTTCTGTTCATTCCATCTGATTACTCCTATTTCAATCACTATATTGCCTTTAAAATTTCACTGAATTACTCTCAAATGCGTGGGTTTTTTAGGCCCCTCCCCAAAAAACAAAATCCCAAATTTTCCGCCTCCGCGGCTGGGGCTTTTTGCCAAAACCCCAGTATCACTACGCAAAGTACTTTCCGGTAAATTGAGTTTAAACAACTTAATTTTTAATTGGCAAACCCTACTACCGGAAATACGTCATTACGCCATATTGATCATCAGATCCTCATTTTGGTACTCTTTCTACGCAAAATTTCCCTACTTTCGTCACCTTATTAACGAGGGGGGCGACATTCCAATCAACTCCCAAATTAATTTGTTCTGGGTTCACTATCTGGGCGTACGTTCGAAAAATCAGCCGGACCCCCCTGAACAGATTGCGCGAAATTTAAAATACATCCGGGACGAGTTTGTAAGAGTGGACGAAAAATCAGTTTGATCCATTGCGATTAATCCTACAATAATAAAATGGTTTAAAAATCCTCAAGGTTATTGGGGATGCAGCTAGGCGGGACGATAGGTACTTTGCAGGCCATTTAACATTTGACAACGGAGGGCGGGGCGATACCCTTAGCTCGAATTTTTTAATATTTTACAACCATATTGATTTGAGGTTGTTAAATGGAATAAAACTTGGTATTTGTCTTATCTTTTTATTTTTAAATGTTTCAATAATACGTTTTGAACATTGCCGCATTTTAAATTTAATTTAAAAACCAGGAAACGCAAAAGTCGTTTTTTTTAAAGATTGAGTGAGATGTGTTGAGTACCCGTATATTCCTACTGGGCTTTTATCAGCCTAGGTTAGGGGGGGGGGGGGTTTGTATAAAAATCCATCCTAGGACAAGTACCCTTTCGTCTTATCAGTTTATCGTGGGGGGTATTCCAGCCCTAGAGACCAAGTACCCCCTTATGTCTTTTAACACGTTATATCGTGGGGGGTATCCTAGCCCTAGGGACCAAGTACCCCCTTTCGTCTAATAACACGTTATATCGTGGGGGGTATCCTAGCCCTGCGTAGGGTACTCCAGCCCTAGGGCTAGGCTACCGGGGGGTATCCCATCCCTAGAGCTGGGATACCGGGGGGTATCCCATCCCGGGGGTATCTGGTCCCTGCTACACCCCCATTATCTGAAAAAAAAAAAAAAAAAAAAAGAAAATACGTAAAAATACGTAAAATTTATAAAATTTGTCGTATTTCTTGATTTTTTGGTGGAAAATTGTGAAAAAAATTAGCAATATGTTCAATATGTTGCAAACACTATACAACTATCTAACTTCTCCCAAAATTGCATAATTTTCGGGCCAGTCATTTTGATGTTATCATGGGAGCACTGAAGGTCTGCAAGCGGTTGAAAAATGCGATTCTGCCTCCGACCGGTAGCGCATATATTATTCTATATCTATGATCGAGTACTTGGTCTATGTGGCATATGAGCTACGTTTATTGACTGATACGTTTAAATGACTGTGCACTTGTTTATTATCTTCACCTACTGTTTTGAGTTTGGTAAGGTAAGGTGGTAAATGTATTGTAGAAGTGCGAGTATTGCTAGTGAAAATGTGAGAAAGTTTACGGCGTGTGAAAAAAAAATACGTGTGTGTGTAATTTTTACTCCTGTAAATGCGTATTTGGATACTATGGGAAGAAGATGTAAGGGAAAACTCTCAATCTATCAAATACGACACAAAATTCACACACAGCACAAAATTCTATCTGCAATGTATGTGAGGATCTGTTTATTGTAAACAGCCACGCAGCACTATCCCCCTCCTACACCATACAAACGACCAGAACGCTTATTGTTGAGAATCAAATTTATTTAGTATTCGATTTAATTTTTACTAATCTTTGATTATACGTCCTCTTGTCTTGGTCATTTAAACGAAGTTAACTAATTCTGTAGGCTGAGTACGATTGATTATTAACCGCGATGTAAGAAGCGAGAAACAAGACATCTTATGATTGCAAAATGAATTGAATTTGATAGTTCCTAGCACTGCTTATCTTCACCTTGACATGGATGCCACCATTCCACTTGTGTCTCCACGTTTCCTTCAGTCGTTATTCAACAATAAGTCGCTCAAGACAAACGCAGTACCAGGTTACATTTTTTTAGTTTTTATTCGTTGTTTTATTAATTGCCTACTCGTATTTCCAGTATAACGATTAATAGTGTCCTAATAATATGTGTAATAAAATAATCATATTCTATTGGGAATGAGAGATTAAAGACGTGCAGTATAATAAAATACCGTAGACAATCGCGAAGTGATTGTGTTTGAAACAACTAACAAGCTACAATTATTCACTCATGTAACTTCGTGCGGGGTCTATGCGCAGTGGGACCCTCTCAGTCAGTCAGCGAGTGCACAGCGTAACACGTATCTCGGGTGACTGTGAATCATATAGCTCGCCCGCGCTGTTATTGGCTCAAAAATCATGATTGGAATGTCGCTAGTCCTGCCTTTTGAGTCCGGTAAAGCATGCTCTCTCTCTCTCTACGTATATTCCCACGGGTTAAAACAGCACAATATATATATATATATATATATATATATTATTACAATTCTATCGCTACATATTGATTCATAAAATTGCCTATTATTGAAAGAAATTTATTCTGGAGAGGGTTTTAAATAGTTTCATCATCATCATCATCATCATCATCATCATCATCATCATCATCATCATCATCATCATCATCTTTTTCTTTTTCTTTGTCTTTTCTTTCTTTTTTTTCATTTTTCCCCCCTTTCTTTTCTTTTCTTTTCATTCTACACCCTTTTTTATATTTGATTCATTCATTAAATGCATATAATATATTTTTTTTTATTTGTTACCAAAATTGTTGTGTTTAAATGCATTGTTGTTGTAATGCTACTATTTCAAATATCTACGAAAATGTAGTTTATTGTTGTTTCTGCATCTATGTAATTAGATTTATTTAGTTGTCCTCCTTTGTAAATCAGTTTTTATAACTGAATAGGATAGACGTTAAATAAATAAATAAATAAATCATTGTAAATATTGTTTTGGGAAATAAAAACAAAAATGAATGAATTTACTGCATTGTCAATGAACACCTTTATCTTATCCTATAAATAAAATGACTTTTTCCAAACGAGCTCATTTCTCAAGATGGAGGCGCACTTTCAACATCCGTTTTCAGCCATAGTGGCAGGACCGAGCGGAGCTGGAAAAAGTCATTTTGTTTTCAACTTTATTAAATATATTGATACATTATGTCTTACGCCATTTCATTAAGCGAGCGAAGCGAGCGTTTCCATTTGACTCTGCCGGAAAAATTAGTCACTGTTTTTTTTTTTCTTTTTTTGTTTGTTTGTTTGTATGTCTCGCCATAACGTTCGAACGGAGGCTCGGATCGAGTTGAAATTTTGACCATCCGCAAGCTTCGTTCTCGATTGAATGCCATTAGTTTTGTGGCAAAATCGTTCAAAAAGTTAAAAAGTTACATTAAAGTTAATCGAAAGTTTTTTTCTAAAACTTAACGGGGACCAAATCTGAGATAGCCAAATCATTTAGAATGTCCGTCCGGTCACGAATATGTTAATTTTATTTTGATCCGATAAGTAGTGTAGATGGAAATTACACTAGGAAAACGCTCAGTTGGACGCGTTGTTGAGCGAGCACCGGTACGTGCAACATGACCCGAGTACGACATTCCCATAAGTCCTACCACACAGTGTAGGCCTAACTGGATATTGACATTGTACACTATATACAATTCCAACATCTTTGCATTGTACTAATTCACGTCATGCCTTCTAAAGTGTGTCTTTGTATCTTCACTGCCTCCTTCATTTTTTAACTTCATTTTTCGAATTATGATTACCAATAAGTCTTTAAGTTCTTGACCGATTTAGCTGAAAATTTGTAAAATAGGAGAGAATGTTGTACTTATTGACCCTGCAAATTTCATAACGATCGGAACATTTTTATTTTTTTATTTTATTTTTTTATTTTTTATTTTTTATAACCAACGATCGGATTTTGTTCAAAAACTATACAGCAACCCGCCTAGGTGGTATGTACATGTGTGCAAAATTTCAGGTCGATCAGAGAAACGGTGCGACCTGTATCGAAGCAGTAACAGAAAAAAAAAAAAAAAAAAAAAAAAAAGACATTCGAGCCATAAGAGTCAAGTGGAGACGCTCGCTTCGCTCGCTCAATTATAACAAAAGTTACGTTGCCATGGCAACGAAAAGACGCGCGAAGTTTCTAATGCACTGCCACCTAGAAGTAATCAAAATACTTTCGAGGAAGCAGTCTATTATTTGTCAACAAAGAGTTTAAATAATTTTCCCAAGGAGTCAAGGTCCTCTAGATGGCGGTGGATTTTATTCACAAAGTAAAGGTTTACACACGGGTTTACCCAAATACCTTGGCAATAATAAATAATATTGGAAACATGGCCCTGTGGACAGCGAACGTCGCAAATTTTAAAATTTAAAAAATGTGCAATGTGGGTCTAGCTATAGCACGTGCTCGCTTATCAACGCGTCCAACTGAGCGTTTCCTAGTACTATCACATGGCATTATGGTATTCATCCGAAATGTAAAGCAAATTAACATGATGATCAGAATGTTCTAATTTTGAAATTTGTAGAGGAAATACGAATCCCTCAAAACCGAAAACGTTAACCGAGTTTTGATTGTTTTTTTCAAAGCGATCAATTTGTGAAAGTTGAACAGGATAATCGATGCCTGTCATATTAAGTTCGTTTTCAAATTCATTATATTTTTCAATACGAGTGGTATTACTGCCTTGCGAATAAGGATGCGTTAATATGAAATGTTATTGTTTTGCTCGAAAATACCAATTTTTAAAGTTGGGACATACTTTCTAATTTTTAGTTCAAGATGCATGACTCTATCTTCATTGCAACCTCTTGTTATGTGAGGGAGCTACACTGTCGACTTGATCCGAAATGTAAAGCAAATTAACATGATGATCAGAATGTTATAATTTTAAAATTCGTAGAGGAAATTCAAATCCCTAAATATAGTTTATTAAATAAATTAGGAATGAATAGACATTATTATTATTATTATTAGTTCACAAGTTATGCTTTCGCGACCCGATATAATTGAAGAGAAATTATAACATTGACGGGATGTTTCGTCGCGTCGTGGTGGTGAATAGCTTACATTATTCTTGATTTCCCGACGTAGCGTCCTCACTGTGGAAGACATTTTCAAGGGATTGCTGGTCTTTCGTTTGTTTGCCTCTGTTGCAAACGTTCACTTCTTCTTGGAACTGCCAGGATGGCGGTGGACGGTTCTAGTTGTTGTTGTTGTTGTTGTTGTTGTTGTTGTTGTTGTGGTGGTGGTGGTTGAGGTGGTTGTGGAGGTGGTGGTAGTGGTGTAGGTTGGTCTTGTGGATGAAGATGCTGTTGATGCTGTTGTTGATCTGGTGGTAGTTCTTGGTTTGATCGCATTTTCTCTGCTGAGAGGTGATTAATTAAATTAATGGCAGGAATCCACGAATCACTAAGTTTGTAGCCACCTACATCTCCATTCATATTGTTAGGTGTTTTCGAAATTTCAATTGACTCCCTTATGAGTCTAGGCCATAACCAGATCAACAACAGCATCAACAGCATCTTCATCCACAAGACCAACCTACACCACTACCACCACCTCCACAACCACCTCAACCACCATCACAACAACAACAACAACAACTAGAGCCGTTCACCGCCATCCTGGCAGTTCCAAGAAGAAGTGAACGTTTGCAACAGAGGCAAACAAACGAAAGACCAGCAATCCCTTGAAAATGTCTTCCACAGTGAGGACGCTACGTCGGGAAATCAAGAATAATGTAAGTTATTCACCACCACGACGCGACGAAACATCCCGTCAATGTTATAATTTCTCTTCAATTATTATTATTATTATTTAATTCCGAAATTCTTTTTCCTCGAACGAAATACATATTTCTGTGACAACTACTTTCTTAAAACTTTTATTTTAATAAAAGAAAAATGTGTTTCTTTTCCACATTCATTTCAAATATTTTTTATTTCAAAACTAATAATTTATGTGTTAGATTTTTTTTTTTTAATCATGACAAAACATATTTTCACAATTAAATTACTAAAATAGATTTCTTGCGTAATAAATGGTTTGTATTGTCCAAACGAATGTCTGCACATCCCTCATCAGTGTAATGTCTACTATGCAAGAACTTATCTCCAGACGTCATCGAAGACTTCAGATCATAATTTAAAGTAACTGCGAGTGCATGTGTGTGCGTGCATTGTATAAACGCTAAACAGATTGAATAATCAAAACATCAAATACGCAGCAAGTACACAGCAAGTACGTACTAATTAAAGCTATGAGAAAAAAATTCAAATAAAATAAAGTGTTTATTTTAAAGGTGTTATTTATAGTAATAGGTTTTAAATATTTCAAATCAAGATTAGATAAATGAATTCTTCAATAAAGCAAATAATAAGATTTACAATTCAACAAGGAAAAGCTAGTGGTATTTGTTATTTAAAAGAAATATATATTTTATTTTTTTTAAATTTAATTTAATAAAATAAATAATTACGTTTGTTTCCCTGAGAAATGATCTTTTTTGGAAAAAGTAATTTTTAAATTTAAAAATATTATACGTTCTTAAATTACGAAGTGTATACTTATTTTTAAATAAGTCTAATTTTAAAGAACGTTTATGTAAACGAAAAATGAGATCAATCTTTAACAATGTCTCAACTGGTCATCAACCACGTTGACGTATTAAAAGCTCTTCACAAATTATTGAAACCTTCCCGTATTGCATTGTTTAAAACCTCTGAAAAAGCTCTCATCCACTTTATTACATAGTGTATAATATTTTAACTGGATGATGTTCAAAGTTTTAAAATATTATGTATCCTAATTTTTTTTTTTTTTTTAAAAAAAAAAGGTTATGAAGTATATAAAATCTTTTTTCCAAAATAGTTCTGAAAAATTAATACATCAGTTAAAGAAAAATAAAGGCATTAATTTGAAATTATAAAATATTAGTCATGACTTTCATTTGTTTAAATTAAAATGAGAGAAATTAAATGTTATAAATCAAATGATGCAAATATGCGAGGATAGAGAAAAAACATTTAACACTTAGGATATCGTTAGAACTAGATCGTCCTCTTTTAAACACAAAATTATACATAAAATTATACTTGATGAGAAAATATTAACCCACCTCTTCTTTGAATAGCAAATTTTTACAAAATAACTTCGCGGGAACGATCGCGAGTTAATTAAATGTTGACGAGAGCTCTTCAAGATAATCAGTGACTAGATATTAACAAATAATTGATTGAGCATTGGATGAATATAAGCATATGTTGTTATATACGAATTAGGGTGAAAGCGGCATAACGCGTAATGACTTATTAATTTATATTTTTTCATTTATTTAACGTCTACCGTATTCAGTTAAAAAACTGATTAACAAAGGAAAGGTAAAAAATCTAATTACATAGATGCAGACAAAACAATGAACATAGTTAAGTAAATATTTGAAATTGGAACGAAAAAATGCAAATAGAAAAGATACATTTCAAATCAAAGTATTATCTATTAATGTTTAAAAATATTTCAAATCAAAACGAGGTAAAAGATTTGACTTCGTCTTGAAAGTGAATTCTTAAATTTTTAATAAGACAAAGAAAATATTTTGCATTAATCTGGAAAAATGATAGGGTGAATTTTAATTTCTCAAATAAATAACGAAGATACATTTCAAATCAAAGAAGTATCTATTAAAGTTTTAAAATATTTAAAATCAAAACGATGTAAATAAATTGACTACGTCTTGAAAGTGAATTCTTAAACTAGGAAAACGCTAAAGTCCCGCCGCGTTGATGGATGAGCTTTTTAAAGTTTTTAGTTTGCGTGGGATATCTTTACTTTTGCAAGTGCTTTGTTTTGTTGCCTACGCATTGTAGTGATTGTAGTCAAGTTTCTATTGTTTCTTGTCAATTTTTATTATTTACCGTAAAAAACTTATATTAAAAGCTTTATTTCTATGAATTCTGGCTAACTTTTTCAACTTTTTCTTTAAAAAGGTAATACATCACCATAACCTTAATGTCCATGTATAATATGAACGTTGTAGCCCCACCCGTTTGGTCAGAATTGGACCAAATGGCACGAAAATATTGCACAAAAAATCAAAAAACTTATATTAAAAGCTTTTTTTCTATAGATTCTTGCTAACTTTTTCAACTTTTTCTTTAAAAATGTACTACATCATCATAACCTCAATGTCCATGTATAACATGAACGTTGTAGCCCCACCCGTTTGGTCAGAATTGGCCCAAATGGCACGAAAATATCGCACAAAAAATCGAAAAAAATCGTAAAAGTACGATATTCATGAGAAATATTTCTTCGATTGTACCCAAAAACAATACACCTCTAAGTTCAGAGATTTCGAAGGTCCTGTCAAATTTTCATCAAGATCGGATATGCCGTTTGCCTGGGAGAGAGTTAACAAACAGACAAAAAAACAAACAAAAAAAAACAAACAAAAAAACAAAAAAAAAAACACCCGAGCTAAATTTTTTGGGGGGTCAGTGAAATTGAAGTCTTCGCTTCGCTCATCCAATAAAGCTTTCAAAAAAATGAAATAAAAATAAATTAACTGTATACAAGTAAGAAGATTTTTAATAAGACGAGGGAAAAACTAATGCTAATCGTTATTTAACCCTTGGTTAACCACCTGTCAATGCGGCCCCCAGTCAACATTTATTGCTTAGCCATGAGCGCATCTATGGGCGTGGCGTACTGTGAGTCTCAGTACCTTCAAGTTACATCTAACCAATGAAAATTCAGTTGGAGCCCGGTCTCCATGTGTTACGTATTACTCTCCACGAACCTCGCGGGGATTCAAAGGACCCCAGGTGGCTACTTACGTACTACATTTTCAAGTGTTTTTACATAGGCAAAACTTTTATCAATGTATTTCACCCTCACCAAATAACCATATTTTTCATGTAAATTGATAGATATGAACTTATATACACTTATCTAAGTAAATTATACATATATATAATATAAAAAAATCATACATATAAATATGAATGAAAAAGGTCAATTCAAGTGAGGGGGGAGGGGGGGGGGATTGGTCAAAATTTCACCAAAGTAAACAAAAAAGGGAAAACTTTTTGTGAAATCGAATCAATCATACATTAAACATCATTGGTAAAAAAAAAAAAAAAAAGTCCAAAAAATGGACTCAAATTTGACAAAATTGACAACATTGCGTTTTTTTTCAGTTTTTTCCGAAAAATTTCAAGTGGGAAAAAACCCCATAATTTTCGCGAATTTTAACTCTTGAAACACTAAGTGGTCATCAGAAAGGTTCAAACATTAATTCCTGACGAATAGTAGGTTCCAAAATCTGAAACCTGGCAAACATAAGGGCTTTAATGATGGGGTCCTGACGCGCCCCAGGTGGTTAGTTATGCTTCTCAGAAACAGGTGGTTAACCAAGGGTTAAAAGAAATACTTTAGTTTAATAAAATAAAGAATTACGTTTGTTTCCCTTGAAGAAAAAGTTTTAAAACTTGAAAGTTGTAGGAAAATCATGTACAGAATATAGATGACATTAACAAGTCATGAAATAATTTTCAATTATACATTTCATTTTATTTTTAATTTTTTTTTCAACAAATCAATTCATACATACAAAATTAGCGACATCACAAAATCAAACAATATTTTTAAAATCGAATATGAAGTTAAACACTAGTGTAAAGTTTATCTACATGAAAAATCAATATAATCATCATGAAACGTAAATAAAATATCAACATTGGTATCAAAATGTAAAGTTGAGGAGACAGTTAAATTAATAACTACAAAAACTACAAGTTTATACGCATGGACTTGTAAATTTTGTAATTGTTTATAATTGTGAGGTAGTATGATAGTTAAAAGATGATTTATTTGAAGACTTTTACACCGTATGGAGTTATTTATCTTTCTCAGTTCATGACTAACGTTAACTTATGTTGATTTTTACAAAAATAATGTTAATGCAAACGAAGTAGTGAATGAAATTAAGAACAATTTAAAAAATTGAATCTTACACAATGAAAGGTTTTTAAATTGACACTTCGTTGTTTTATTTCTATGTAGGAAAATGTAAAATAATAAATACTCTTATAATTTTTTTTCAAACAAAACAATTTATACATCCAGAATTGACGACTTCACAATAATCAATCAATATTTTTAAAATCGAATTTGTAGTTAAACACTATTGTAGAGTTTATCTACATGAAAAATCAATATCATCATGAAACGAAAATAAAATATAAACATTGCTATCGAAATGTAAAGTTGAGGAGATAGTAAAATTAATAAATACAAAAACTACGAAAAGTTTATACGCATGGGCTTGTAAACTTTGTAATTTTTTAAATAATTGAGAGGTAGTATGATAGTTGAAAGATGATTTATTTGAAGACTTTTACACCATATGGAGTTATTTATCTTTCTCAGTTCATGACTAACGTTAATTTATGTTGATTTTTACAAAAAATAATGTTAATGTGAACGAAGTAGTGAATGAAATGTAGTACAATTTTAAAAATTGAATCATACACAATGAAAGATTAATAAATTGACACTCTGTTGTTTTCTTTCCAAAGTAAAAGGTTAAATAAATACTCTTATAAAGGATTTTTTTTAAACAAATCAATTCATACATACAAAATTGGCATGGACTTGTAAACTTTGTAATTTTTTTAATAATTGAGTGGTAGTATGATAGTTGAAAGATGATTTATTTGTAGACTTTTACACCATATGGAGTTATTTATCTTTCTCAGTTCATGACTAACGTTAGCTTATGTTGATTTTTACAAAAATTATGTTAATGTGAACGAAGTAGTGAATGAAATGAAGTACAATTTTAAAAATTGAATCATACACAATGAAAGATTTATAAATTCACACTCTGTTGTTTTATTTCCATGTTGTAAAAGGTAAAATAAATACTCTTATAAAGGATTTTTTTCAATCAAATCAATTCATACATACAAAATAGACGATATCAAATAATAAATCAATATTTTAAAAATCAAATCTGAAGTTAAACATTATTGTAAAGTGTGTTTACATGAAAAATCAATATCATCATCATCATGAAACTTAATTAAAATATAAACATTGCTATCGAAATGTAAAGTTGAGGAAACCGTTAAATTAATAACTACAAAAACTGCAACAAGTTACACATACACAAGATGGCGGCCATGGGTGGGTTGCTGATTCATGTGCTCCGTGTTTTTCTTTTGTTTTTCGCATCAAAACAAATCATAAATAGTGTAAACTGTGTTCCTAATAAGTGTGACAACTTCAATAACCTGTGGACCAGTGCAGTGCTTAAAGAAAGTTTACTCGTGTGCGATAAATGCGATATTTCGTGTTGGTTGCTTGTCGCGCGGGCGAGTCCGCGAGCTAGCTTGGGAGCATTTCTACCGAACTGTCGGAAGTCATGGCTTGTGTTATTGCTCCTAGCTCTCAGTGGGGATATTCACCTAAATCCAGGTCCGTGCAACAACAATGCCAACGGTGCTGACAATATTTCTCTTTATTGCATGAATGTAAGGAGCATAGCTGGATCGGAAAAACTTGAGAGTTTTAACTTGTGTTTTGCTGACAATAGCGAATTCGATGTCTTGTGTTTGACGGAAACATGGCTGAGTGAAACTGTTTTTGAAGGCGAGTTGCTGGATTCGAACCAGTACTCGGTGTATAGAAGGGATAGACACTCGGTGGAACAGCAGGGGCAGGTTGGGGGAGGTGTCCTCATAGCAGTGTCTAGTACATTGGTGTCAAGACGGCGGGAAGAATTCGAAGTTGCACAATGTGAGCTTGTGTGGTCGGAGGTCAAGGTCACTTCTCGACGCAGCATATTTATAGGGTGTGCATATTTACCTCCCAAACCATCATTGGACCTTGTTGAAAAGTTGTACGAATCAACATCACGTGTGCAAAGTGCTATTAGACCAAGTGACTGTGTATTGCTCTGCGGGGACTTTAATTTTCCCGATATCAATTGGAAGCCTAGCATTGACCACCCTGAATTGTTGTTATCATCTGTTATCGGCAATACGAACACTCAAGCCACCTCTGAGTTCTTGAACAAATTAAACGAGCTTGATTTGTATCAGAAAAATCATTTCGCTACCCGTGGAAATAACTTTCTAGATCTGTTGTTTGTCAACAACTTGGATGTTACTGTCAACGTAAGTTTAGCAGAACAGGTTGTGCGTTCGGATCACGCGGCTCTTCGTTGTGACCTTGCGTTTCCGGGAGCAAGCCCGCCTACAATCACAAGAATCAACAACAACAATCGAGATATAACTGGGCTAATGCTGACCTGAATTCATTGAGCGACGAACTATTGAACTGCCCTTGGGAGTTATTGTACGGCAATAATGACGTAAATGTAAAGTGTGATATCTTCTATGACAATTTAGACAAGGCAATAAATGCTACTGTCCCAACCAAGAAAGTGAATGCTGGTAAATATCCCGCGTGGTTCAATCGTGAGGTTATTAACTCTTTGAAGAATAAAAATAGGGCATACAGGCAGTGGAAAAGAACACTATTAGAATGTCATATGGTAGAATTTAGAGTTAAACGTATTGAATTCAAAAATATTGTCAGGGAGGCACATAAGCAGTATTTACAAAAGATAAATGACAACATTGGTAAGGACCCTAAACTTTTATGGGGGTATATACGCCGTAAGACAAAAGTCAGGCGAGTTCCCGTTGAAGTTGAACATGAGGGTGTCGTAGCAAGTACTGTGGTAGTGTGTTGCCGACTTTTTTCAAAATATTTTCTGTCTTCTTTCCAACCTATTTCCGCGTGTCCTGCGGTTTTGCCTGACGCTCCACAGTATGGGACTGAATGCTTATCTGGTTTCAATATAACTGCACGCGAAGTAGAAAATTGTCTAAGAACGTTAGTTGACAATAAGTCTGCGGGTCCGGATCGAATTCCAATCAAGGTTCTGAAGCATTGTCGAGCCGTGTTATCTCGGCCTTTAGCGGACATTTTTAATTCCTCTTTGCAATCTGGTATTTTTCCTAAACGGTGGAAGCACGCGTTTGTTACACCGGTAATAAAGAAGGGGAGTCGGTTCAAAGTCTGTAATTACCGCCCAATCTCATTGTTGCCGGTTGTGTCAAAGGTATTTGAAAAATTGATACATAAGAACTTGTATAATCATGTTTCAAAACACATTGTATTAGAGCAACATGGTTTTACTAGCCGACGTTCGACAGTGACAAACTTGGTTGAATTTACCAATGACCTTGCAAGTAACATGAGTAACAAAAAACAAATCGACGCTGTTTACACAGACTTTAAAAAGGCGTTCGACAGTGTTAACCACACACTTCTTCTTCTTAAGATTAAGGGATATGGGGTGTGTGGTCCACTTTTTAATTTATTGACAAGTTACTTGAGTGGACGCACGCAAGCGGTTGTTATCGATGATGGGTTTTCTGATTCGGAGATAGTCACGTCAGGGGTCCCACAGGGGTCAATTTTGGGTCCACTTCTTTTTACTTTATACGTCAATGATATACCATCATGCTTAAAATCATCAAAATGTCTGATGTATGCTGATGATTTAAAGATTTACCGCCCTGTGGGTACCGTACGTGATTGTGTGCAGCTCCAAAAAGATATTGATTGTCTATCTAAATGGTGTTCAGTTTGGAAGCTTGACCTTAATGTTGCGAAATGTAACGTAATCTCCTTTACCAATAAAAAGAAACTTTTTATTATATTTGATTATATTTTAGATGGAGTGACTTTGGATAGAGTTCAATCTATTCGAGATCTTGGTGTTGTGATGACCCATGATTTGTCTTTTAATAAACATTTAGACTCCGTTACTCCGAAAGCCTACAAGCTTCTCGGTCTCTTAAGGCGTAATTGTATTAAATCCTTTAAAATGTCAACAACAAGGGCGCTGTATGTTGCTTTAGTTAGGCCACAGGTGGAGTATGCCAGCGTTGTCTGGAATCCTTATCAGGTCACCAAGATAGAGTGTATCGAAAAAGTACAGAAAATGTATATTAAGATGATGTGTTATAAGCATTTAAAAATTGACTATCACAGAAGAGACTATATTACGCACTGTGATAGTAATAGCATAATGACACTTGAAAACAGGCGCAAGCTTTTAGATATGATGTTTTTATATAAAATAGCCAATAATTTGTTTGATTCAACTTTGCTCAGCCAATTAGATTTCTATGTGCCACCAAGATTAACTAGGAGACATCCGACCTTTTATGTACCCCAAAACAGGATCAATATTTTAAAATATTCACCTCTTCGGAGAATTCAAACTGATTTTAACTCTTTATCTAATAATTCCTTCAACACTCTTGATTTGTTTGATATAAGTGTTCGTAGATTTAAATGTATTGTGACTGCCACACTGGCTATGTACTGACTCAGTAGGCCTCGTGAGGAGGCTACGTTGTTGTTTATTTTATTGTTATATTATTGAGTGTGTATATAAATTGACTGCAATTATGTTAATGCTGATTTTTTTTTTTTCTTTTTCTTTTCAGGTTTTATTATATTTACACTTGTGGAATATCTGTATTCTGTTGTAAATAAAGGCATTATTATTATTATTATTATTATTATATGCATGAACTTGTAAATGTTGTAATTTTTTATACTTGAAAGGTGGTATGGCAGGTGGGAGATGATTTATTTGAAGACTTTTACGTTGTATGGAGTTATTTATCTTTCTCAGTTAATGCCTAACGTTGACATGTCGATTTTTACAAAAATTATGTTAATGCGAACGAAGAAGTGAATGAAATGTAGTACAATTTTAAAAATTGAATCTTACACAATGAAAGATTTATAAATTGACACTCCGTTGTTTTATTTCCATGTAGAAAAATGTAAAATAAATACTCTTATAAACGTAAATATTACTAAATTTACACTAAGTTATAGGGTATAAATACAAATATTTTTTGATTATACAAAGCCAAAGTAATGACGTCCTTGATCAAATTAATATTTATTTAAAAATAGTATGGGCATATCCTTTCATTGATTGATTGGTGTAGGACTCATACTTAAACTAATTGTGACGATGCTACATGACATTGACTTTACTACCTTTTAAAACGCTTATACGTAAATATTTATTTTACTTGACGTCAATACAGAACTGCATTATATACTTAAAATCATATTATTTGATAATAGTTCTAAAATTTAATTGTATGAATTCATATCATTTTTAATTTTGTCATTATATAATGGCCTGTTCTTTCTCAATTATTACGTAGACATTTTCTTCAGAACATTATGAAGGAAAAACATTAATGATGATGTTAAAGTATTTTATATTTCCAGTGTTATCATTGTGTTTCTATATTTCTGATAGATAGTTAAGTTATAGCCAACTATAAAGTTATTTCAGAAAAAATAACTAGTAATTATCTATACTCATAATAGAATAAACTGTATTGATGTCATGTCAAATATACACATTCTTTAATTTGTTTAGTGCTTTCACTCCGAACCCGAAAAGGAATATTTTACTATCTGTTATTTATTTGTATAAGCTGCACATGAATCACGTTTTATTTTATTGCTGTAGTGTTACAATAAAAATGATAATAAAACGCGGTAGTAAATAAAATCTCTTATAAAATAAATGAAATTTTTTAAATGACAGAATTATAATTTGTTTATTTTGTGGGAAAATTGAAAATTGCGCGATAAAATTGGGAGATTTTTTTGTAGTTTTGGAAATCACCCAATAAATTCTCATCATTTAAAATTTATAAAACGTAATTCTCTGCATTGGTCATTTAATAAAACTAAATTACAATGTTTTTCTTCCACTGTGTGTGGACAATATTGTTTATTTTATTTATTTTGTAAGATTCGTGGATTTTCCTTGAAACATATCTTGTCTAATTTTAGTAAAGAATGTTAAAAAAATGATACGCTAACAAAAACATTCTACAAGAAAAAGTGCTGATGTAGATTTTTTATTTCAACACGTGCACAAAATGCTGACTCGACAATAACATGTTTCAACTCGAATTTTCCCGATATTATAAATCATTGAAGATGAAACAATCAATATCAGTACAAGTTTGAACGCTGAGCAGAACAGTTCGTCTCATCATGAATACGTCCCAAGGTTATAATACAGCAGTGAGTGAAGAAAGCCAATTTTCAATTGTGCTGAAAACTTTATTCTTTCTCACCGAATCTCGTACAAAAATGTTGGTGGTTGGTCTACATGCGCGAGAGGGATTCGAACCGTACCTGCACATTTTACCTACTTCTGGACGGGGGATTCGATAAAACATTGGAGTGAATTTATTCGTGAACTGCGATTGTTGTCAACGTATATATTTGATTGTGTTGAAGATGTCAACAATACTAGTGAGAAGACAGTTGGGGAATACATTATGTTCGCTCAGAAACATCAAGGAAGTGTAGTGATTGGTTTGCGTTCAAAGAGTGATAGTGTTGTTGGTATATACCTTGGACAGATATCCTGTCAAAATATAATCAAGTATGAAACATGTATTACGAAACTAATGTACCGTTATGATATTATGTATCGAGAAATTTATCATTGGTATTGCGAACTACTTATAAATTTGAAACGAAAATTTGATTTTGAAATGGGATTGAATGTAGAAAACAATAGTTTATACGATTTTGTACGTGATTATATTGCCAATCTTTATCAAAATGAAAAATATGTCACTGAAAAGTTTCAAATGATTGTCGATGAATTGGGTGTTGAATATATCGCAAATGATTTATCAATAAAAGTGTAAAATGTATTCGCATAGTGAATAATGATTTTGTTCCTATATCCTTTCCTGCAAGGTCATTCATCCCGGATGATAATAATTTTCATGTGGTTAGAATGATGACATATTCAAGTTTAAACTTGTCTGTGAATGCAACCTCTTATTTCCGGTGAAATATAAAATGCTGATTTTCAATAATGCAATAATAAGGTAGAGTTTTATGAGAAACAGAATATTTCTTGCTGACGTTTGTATTTTCATGTATAGACATGTCAGCGCGAAGCATTTCATGCAACTCGTTTAGAAATTTAAAAAGTTTGTCATTTTGCTAGCTTATGTTGAGACCGCGAGCATTGGATCCTCAGAATAATATTTAAATAGCGCGGGTAAGAACTTAGACTTTTGACGGTTACCCTCCTTACATTGATATTTTGAAAAACGCGGGCTGTGACGCCATATTGGATCATCAGAAACGCATAGGCTATTTGAATACCGCGGGTTATGACTTGGTTGGTGCTTAAGCCCTTATGGCAAATTTGAAAAAAGCGCGGGCCGTGACGTCATGAAGCGTAGGCCCATTGGTGTTTAAGTCCGCGAGGACTGGATGCTCAGAAACGTATAGACTATTTGAATACTATGCGCGCTAAGTGAAAACACTTAACAGGAGCTAGTTAATAGCCTGTGTGACGTCATGAGGAGGCGTGGTTTATCTGAAGCTATAATAAGTATCAACAATTATCCATTACGATGCATGTGTCTCGGTAGCCGAGCGGGTAAGGCGGCGAGCTAGTAATGCAAGGTCGCCCGAGATGCTCATGGTTCGAGCCCGAGCAAAACTGTCAAGTTTTTTTCCTTGCAAAATTAAATCAGAAAATAAATACGAATTTAAAATAATATATCTGTGAAATTCTCAAGTACCAAAAATGGTTACTAGAGCGCGTGGAGCGCGCTGCTAAGAAGTGTCGCGGGATTTGAAAATTCTAAAATGGCGACCACAACATGAACAAGATGGTGACCAAGCTAAAATGGCGGTCAAGATGGCGGTCGACCTAAAATGGCGGCCAAGATGGCGGCAAAACTAAAATGGCGCTTGAACGAAAATGGCGGCCAAGATGTCGGTCGACCTAAAATGGCGGCTGAACGAAAATGGTGGCCGGAAATTCAAAATGGCGGCTGGAAATTCAAAATGGCGGACAAAATGGCGGACGGAAACACGTGCCCGGAAACAAAATGGCGGCAGGAAACAAGATGGCGACCGGAAACAAGATGGCGGCTGGAAACAAGATGACGGTGGTCACGTGACCCGGTAGGGTTGCCAGGTGTCCCGTATTACCTGGGAAATCCCGTATTTGATGGGTGTTTCCCGCGTCCCGTATGGTCTAACCCATTGATCAGTATATCACGTATTTAGAATAAAGTAGGCCCTGTGCGCTTTTTAACGATACGCGCGGGCGTATAGTTATCAATCCCTTCCCCTCGACCGGCCTTGGTGCCTGATCAGTCTGCTGCTGCTGCCTGCTGGTGGTGGGTGTTATTCGAGTGCATCATTAGCGCGGTGAGTCATTGTAGCGAGTGTCTCTAGCCGGGCGCGGCGTGCGTGTGACAAACGCATTCGAACTCAGTGAGTGAGGCAGTGATAAACAACATTTAGGCCCTAACATGAGTGACGATGAAGATGGTAACGTTGCAATAGTAACGAAGCAATAAATATTAATGATCTGATCATCAATGAAATGTGCCTATCAATAAAGTGATAATAATTTTGGTTCTATGTAGGCTAGCTACCTACTTACTTTTCTGTACATTCCTTATCTGATTATCTCCCTATTTCAATCACTATATTGCTTTAAAATTTTCACTGAATTACTCTCAAATGCGTTTTAGGCCCTTCCCCAAAAAACAAAATCCCAAAAATTTTCCGCCTCCGGCGGCTGGGGCTTTGCCCCAGACCCCAGTATCACTACGCAAAGTACTGTCCCGTATTTGAGTTTCACTAATCTGGCAACCCTACGTGACCGGAAATACGTCATCGCCGCCATATTGGATCCTCGAGGATCCTCATTATGGTACTCTAGCTACGGCCTATTTACCCTACTTTCGTTCACTTATTAAACGAGGGAGCGGAGCGACCGAGTGTCTCCATTCAACTCGAACGGCTCTCATTCTGTGATTCTGTCTATCTGTCTGTCTGTACGTCGAAAATCAGCCGAACCGCTGAACAGATTGCGCTGAAATTTTAAACATACATCCGGTACGAGTTTAGTGAGAAGTGCTAACAAAATCAGCTAGATCCATTGCGATTTAATCCTACAATAAATAAAAATGTGATTTAAAAAATATCGGTAGATTTTGTTTAGTAGCAGCTAGCGGGACGATAGTTACGTGGCTTGCATGGCCTATTGGTAAGCATTTAGACCACCGCACGGAGGGTTGGGGTTCGATACCCGTTAGCTCGAACTTTTTTTATATTTTTACACCCACATATTATTTTTGAGGGGTGTTAAATGGGAAATAAAACTTAGGTGATTTTGTTTTATCTTTTTTATTTGTTAATGTTTCAAGCTAATACGTTTTGAACATGATTCGCATTTTAAATGTTCAATTTAAATAACCAGGGAAACGCAAAAGTCGTTTTTAAACGAGTGAGTGAGCCATGTGTTGAGTACCCGGTATCATTCCCCATACTGGGCTTGATCCAGCCTTAGGTATAGGGGAGGAAAGGGGATGTTCCCGGATACTCAACACTTGGCTCTCTCACTCGTTGAACAACGAAATTAGCGTTTCCCTAGTTAAACGAGGGAGCGGAGCGACCGAGTGTCTCCATTCAACTCAAACGGCTCTCATTGTGATTCTGTCTGTCTGTCTGTCTGTACGTCGAAAATCAGCTGAACCGCTGAACAGATTAAGCTGAAATTTTAAACAGACATCCGGTACGAGTATACTGAGAACTGTTAACAAAATCAGCTTGATCCATTGCGATTTAAGCCTACAATAAATAAAAATGTGATTTTTTAAATTATCGATAGCATTTGTTTAGTAGCAGCTAGCGGAACGTAATTTGCGTGGCTTACATGGCACAGTGCACGGAGGGTTGGGGTTCGATTCCCGTTAGTTCGAACTTTTTTTATATTTTTACATCCACATATTATTTTTGAGGGGTGTTAAATGGGAAATAAAAATTAGGTGATTTTGTTTCATCTTGGAAATTTGTTAATGTTTTACGCTAATACGTTTTGAACACGATTCGCATTTTAAATGTTCAATTTAAATAACTAGGGAAACGCCAAATTCGTTGTTAAACGAGTGAGTGAGCCATGTGTTGAGTACTCGGTATCAATCCCCATGCTGGGCTCGATCCAACCTTAGGTATAGGGGAGGAAAGGGGATGTTCCCGGGTACTTAACACTTGGCTCACTCACTCGTTTGACAACGACTTTGCCTTTGGCGTTTCCCTATAGTTGTATTAGATAGCGCCAGCGTTTCTTCAAACATGGTTCTGGGCGAGTGCCTTTTTAATGCTGGGCGCGCGCCCGTCAAAGACGTAGTGGCTATAAAAGTGAATGCATATATGATGCTGGGCACGCGACCGCCCGAGACGCCGGGCGAGTGACTTTTTAATGCTGGGCATTCATACTATGTACACCGTGAAGGTCGCGGCAAAAGATGCTGGCCCCTATAAGCACAAAGGGACATATTAATACTGGGCAAGTAACAACCAAAAAGAAAACAAGATACATGCCCGGCACTGCTAGCGCCCGAACAACAGTGTCATTACGGTACTGGGCACAGTTTTTGTGTTGGCTGGGCTCTTTGGCCTGGGATATTCAGTAGATGGATCTGGTATATTGTTTGGGATTATTGTTGGGATTATGGTTGGGACACATGAGTTAGGTGTTGTGTTCCGCATATCATCAACAATATCTTTGTCGGTAACCTCCGGTAGAACTACTAGTGAATGATCTGAAGGACTGAATGAATCTGAAGGATCTGAAGGATTTAAGGACTTTCTAAGCTCTTTTCTGTTCCTTCCTATGATTGTTCCATCTTGTCTCTCTACTACGTAAGATCTCGGTGTGTGGTATTTTCCTATGACTGTAGCTGGTTCCCACATTCCATTACGCCGCAGAACTACACTCTCATCGTTCTCTAGTGGTTTTTTGGTCCTTCGTGTTTCGGTCAAAATAATGTTTTTGTTTAGTCTGTGTTAGTTGTAACTTTTCTCGTACCCCTGTACATATCTCCGGTTTCAACAATGATTCCTCTGTTGGTATTTTAGCCCTCAGCTGTCTACTACAAAGCAGCTGTGCTGGCGAGTAATAATTACTCGCCAGCACAGCTGCTGAGGCCTGTAACAGGTGTGTTACGATACTCTAACAGTAATAGATACACGTCGGTCTGCATGTGGTATGCCTTCTTGAGTATCATTTTTGATATCTTTACACCATTTTCAGCCATTCCATTTGCTTGAGCAAATGTAGGACTGGAAGTCAGTGGCGGATCTAGGACATAATCATGGGGGGGGGCGATTTGCGTGTGCATGTACAGTCGTGGGAAAGGGACTAAGCGCGGACGCACGGGGGGTATGGGGGGCGGAGCCCCCCATTAATTGCGCCGCAGGCGAAAATTTTGAAAATCAGGTTTTTAGAGTGCATTTGGTGCGTTTTAGAAAAAAGTGGTGGGCGGAATGCAATACAGAAACAATGTAGTTTGTGTGCACCAATTTGTTTTGTCGTCATGTCGAGCTTACAATTTACAGCATTGGCCTAGATTGCAACATTATTATAAACGTTTGATCTTATTTTCAATTCATCATTTTATTTATTTATTAAACGTCTATCCTATTTAGTTAAAAAACGATTCACATAGGAGGACAACTTAATAAATCGAAGTACACTGATGCAGACACATTTCAGAGGCAAACTGATTATTTCTGACAACATAAAGAAAAGTTGATTTTTATTGGTAGTTTTAAATAAATAGCGCCGCAGGCGAAAATTTTGAAAATAAGGTTTTTAGAGTGCATTTGGTGCGTGCACAATAAAATAATAAAATCATTTTTTTTTAATTTTCAAAGAATCATGGGGGGGGGGGCGATCGCCCCACCGCCCCTCCCCCTGTATCCGCCACTGCTGGAAGTAGTTTTTTCAAATCCCCATTCCTTAGCAAAGGCTTTTAATTCAATACTCGAAAATGGCATAAGTAGGTAGGAAAGGCCGGTTCTGGCCCAGGTGCTCCCAGGTGCAAAGGTGCACTTCCGGTCACGTGACATCCGCCATCTTGTTTCCGGTCACGTGCTTCCGGTCACGTGTTTCCGGTCGCCATCTTGTTTCCGGCCGCCATTTTGGTTCCGGTCACGTGTTTCCGGCCGCCATTTTGAATTTCCGTCCGCCATTTTGAATTTCTAGCCGCCATTTTGTCCGCCATTTTGATTTTCCAGCCACCATTTTGAATTTCCGGCCACCATTTTAGCTCTGCCGCCATCTTGGCCGCCATTTTAGTTCAGCCGCCATCTTGGCCGCCATTTTCGTTCGAGCGCCATTTTAGTTTTGACGCCATCTTGGTCGCCATTTTAGGTCGAGCGCCATTTTAGCTCAGCCGCCATTTTAGTTTCGCCGTCATCTTTGCCGTGTCCTCGTCACCATTTTCGAATTTTCAAATATCGCGCCACTTCTTGGCGTTCCGCGCGCTCTAGTAACCATTTTAGGTACTTTGAATTTCACCGATATATTTTATTTTTTAATTCATATTTATTTCCAATTGAAAGCGACCTTGAAAAAAAGTGTCAGATTACCGTGTCTCGAACCATGGTCAACTCGGGCACCTTGGATTACTAGCTCATCGCCTTACCCACTCGGCTAGCAAGACATATGCATAGCTTGTGTTAATCGGTGATACTTATAATAGCTTCAGATAAACCACGCCTCCACATGACGTCACACAGGCTATTAACTAATAGCTTCTCTTAAGTGTTTCACTTCGCGGTATTCAAATAGCGTTCTGAGAGTTCAACGTTACAGACTTAGTAAATTTAAGATTTACCATAGGACGTATGCGACATCTCTAGCGCAGGTGCAGGCAGGTGCGGAAGGTGCACCTACGTCACAGATCACGTGACTAGCTTGAGTCACGTGTCTTCATAACCCGCGATATTCAAAGAGTAATCTTAGGGTTCAACGTTACAGACTTAGTAAATTTAAGATTTACCATAGGACGTATGCGACATCACTAGCGCAGGTGCAGGCAGGTGCACCTACGTCACAGATCACGTGCATAGCTTTAGTCACGCCAGAATGACGTCACCAGCATACATATATATAAATATACTCCAATGGTTCTAAGCGACAACTATTAAAATGTGGATCCACTCCAAACGAAAAACTTGCTAAATTTCTAAACTATTTGAATGAAATGCTTCGCTCACTACCGCTCGTTATTTTATTTCCACCATCGCCGACATGTACAAACTTGAAACGTACTCCAATGGTCCTAAGCGACAACTATTAAAATTTGAATCCAATGGAGGTGAAAAACTTGCGAAATTTCTAACCGCGTTGTGTTATTTTATTACACCAACCATCAGACGCTACAGACATGCACAAACTTGAAAAAGACGTCAGCACTTTATTCACTTGAATAATTATTTTCAATACACGTGTTACAATCTATGCTATTTTATAACAAGACGTGAACTATAGCTATGATTCTGTGAATCCAAAATAGCGTCATCACAGGTGAATGTACCAAAAGACTTACCGCTAAGGAATAACCCTCGGTATTCTAATATAACGATACCATCGCGAAGGGTAATAATCTAAGTCTCATAACCCTCAGTATTCAAAAAGCATTCTGCAGAATCAAAATGTCGTGGGCTTAACCAGCATAAGCTAGCTTAAGAAAAAACTTTTTAAATTTCTAATATGACGTCGCGAGGGACGTAGCCGTCAATAGTCTAAGTCTCATAACCCTCCAATGTAGTATTATACGTTTGTCATACGAATTTTATTCTATTTGGATAGTTTTTATTTAGGGGCCACACTTCATAAACAATATACCCAAGTACATGTTCATGATAAGCTTTCGTAATCACAGTCGAAATATTCTGTCATCATCGACAAAATGAAATATGTATTCCTATATTACAACAATATTCTTATATTCTTCTAATAGTCAATCAATAATTTATAATACGATTTAGCCAATCTCCTAGACGTAGCATTAGTTTACATTATCACGTGATAATATTTTTACATGTATCAGTTTTTAGTACAAATAGTCGATATCCGTTCAAGGTATATTTACCTTCAATAATTATATCCCTATTTGCTTCGAGAAAGGTACCCTTGAAAGTAGACATGTATGAGACTCGAACCCTGATCATCTAGCTATGCTACCTTAGCTTTTGCTGCTTGAGCTACTATAATGAGTGTTAAAACTGTACTTATTTCATTGTAAATGTTTGCTGCAAGTGTTGTGTACTTGAAAGTCAGCTTGTCTAGGACTCGAACCCAGATCATCTGACTATACTATCTACACTATTGCTGTTGTTTGAGCTATAATATTCAAGTGTGAAAACATTAGTTATTTCATTTTTAAATTTCTAAAACGTTAACTTGATCGCTCTTCGTTATTTTATTTCCTGAATGAGGTCATACACAACTTGAAAAAACAACGTCGGCGACATACAATTTCAATTTCCGTTTTCTCATAAGACTTTTAAAACGTTGCATTATTATTTACATGACTGATTAGTCAGCAGAGGTTTTCAATTGCAATATCTTATTCACGGAACGAAATCTCTGCACTCACAGACGAGTTTGAACATGAAACTACTACTGCATTAGTAGAATTTCTCGAAGACATATATTTCCAATACACACATCGATTGATATTATATCCTAACTATATAGAAGATGAATTTTTAAAAAATAAAATAAAATAAAATAAAATAAAAAATAAAAATAAAATAAAATAAAAATAAAATAAAATAAAATAAATAAAAATAAAGACACGAGTATACTCATGTACACTATCCTCTTTGACATTGTTAGGACTCAAGTTTATCCAATGTTGAATTTATTCTCGTATGTGAGTACAAGTGATATATTTTCACAAAGTTCCTCACCGAGATTCGAAGCGAGAACAAAAACTCTCAATGATGTAGTTGCTTAAATCTCGTCTCACCTCTAAAACGGGTACAAAGTTTTTGTTATAAGAATATCTAGATTTTTTTTTTACCCTCACACTTTACCTCGAAACACATTTTTAAAATAAATACGTAAATAGGGAAGAGTACTCTTCAACATTTCTCCTCCAATGTTAAATTATTATTATTATTATTATTATTATTTTATTGGATGTATTTCATACAAACTCGGTTAAAACCGGAGCTAACATGTTGTACGGACTTACGTCAAGTACTTCCATGTGTACCTATTACATACATTATTACTTTTGTCTTAACTCTAACTAAAATAAGTCATTTATAAATTGTAATATTGTTTGAAGATGATGTTTTCTTTCTGCTGTGTACGGTCGTGGCCGATTTCTCGTCGCCATCCTAGCATTTGCTCTTCGGACTATGGGAAACCACGAAAACCATGTCAGGATGGAAGCTGTATCGGAATCTCGAAGTATCATTCTTAGTTTAGAAATTTACGAACTATTCTACACGTGTTGAGTATTACTGCCTTTTGAGTCTCGATGTATACATTGGGTTGAAGATCTAGTTGTTTAATGCTTTCATGTAGCTTCTTCGGTATGATGCCGTTGGCTGATATAATGAATGGGATTGTATTTACCTTTTTCTGTTTCCACATCTTCTTGATCTCGATTGCAAGTTCACTATACTGTAATTTTGTATTATTATTTTTTTTTTATCATATTTTTATATGTTATTATATATTATTATTATTATTATTATTATTATTATTATTATTATTATTATTATTATTATTATTATTATTATTATTATTATTATTATTATTATTATTATGCACCTACAAGACTAAAGCTACACACGGCTCGCTCGGTGTAATCAGATAGTCTTGAAAGTAGACTTGTCTGAGCCTCAAACCCTAATCATCTAGCCACGTTACTATAATGACTCTTAAAACTGTATTTATTTTATTGTAAATGTTTGTTGCAAGTGATTGTGTACGTCTGCTGTGTAAGTGATGTGTACTTGAAAGACAACCTGACTGGGACTCGAACCTAGAATATCTGACTATGCTTAGTACTCTGTTGTTGCTTGAGCTTCTATAATGAGTGTGAAAACAGAAAACTTTCGTCATAAACAGTTAAATATTTTTTATTTATTTTATTTTTATATATTTATTTTATTAACCTTCAGCCGGGATTGTTGATCTCGATGGGATTCGAACCCGAGACCTCTCGAACCAACACTGTTGGTAAATAGTTAAAGCATAATATCAACTCTATAAGCAGAACGGAAGATGTTTTTTCACATAAAATAAACAAATTACAAATAAGTAAGTTTATTTCCCCTTTCACACGTTAAAATCATATTTTAAAATGGATACGTCAATAGGTATGAGCACACCCTACCATTCTGTACCACTATTATTCACCCATCACATCATTTTATAATTTAAAAAACGAAGTTTTTGAAAGTTTTATTCACCCAATGTTATCTCAGTATCCGTACATGAGTATAAGACTGCCTACATCTGTCGTTGTCGCAATGTTTTTTCACTCGTCATCATAATTCAGAAAATATTCCCGTCAAGCAATCCTACACCGGTTGTTACGCAACGTAACCGTTCTTACTGCTGCAGTCTCCAAACTTTTGCATTTTTAGTGCAAACATGTGTTATTCACAGTATATATTTAAATAAAAAGATGTTGCTTCTCTTTTACATCCTTGTTTCTTTTTAATGAAAGTTTAACGTTGATGGTTATTATTCTGACAAATATATATCAAATAAAATAAATATGAAAATATATGTTTTGAGGTAAAACTGTGTGCGATTTATAATAAAATAATATTTTATTAATGTAATAAAACCGCATCTTCATCTAGCATTGTTTCAATGTTTTATACAACCATCGAAATTCGGATAGTGTAAGCAGATCATGTGTTTATCACATAATAACACTACTTGTCTTATCTACATGTGACTGACTACGATAAAATAAAATCAAACGAGACTCGAGTGAAAATGTTGAATTATAGTATTGGTACAATGGAGATATTTATACGATTTATTACACAAAATTTTATTCTATTTTAAACAGATTTTATTTTCACTTTATATACAATATACTAAAGTACATATTCCTTTATAACATAAAAGTTTTACTCAATTTTTCATTCTGATGAATATTCGTAAATATAATATATTGCTCAATTGCATATTCAAAGTTCCCATCAACAATAAAACCAAATATGTTCGAACAAAATAATTTAAGTTTAATACATTAACACTCTTCAATGGAAAATTCTTCTCTCTAGATAATAAAACTCTACACTTCTCAAATTGTTTTAAAATCTATTCCGTTTTCACTTGATATTCAACACTTTATTAGTTTTATCATTTATTAAAATAATTTCCGAAAAGATGAATTTAAAACCGAGCTCATACACTATCTTCACCAAGTTCCCACACATTGAAGGCTCATAAGTTTTGAGATGATACAAGAAGTTTTGGCAAAATTTGAGTAAATTTTCTTCGCCAACACATCCACTTTCTTCAAATTTTCTTTTTACATTTTCAAGGAAAGAATAATAACCTTTATTGATGTCTTGATATGTTCTTTCATGATTTTCCAAAATATGTGAAATAATGTCACCGTATCGAAGTAGGTTAGTAAATGTACCAATACCTAATGAAATCTTGGCACTACTCGTTTTTAAAACTAGTTTGACATCTCCATGTATTTTTTGCATTGATAATAATACTTTATTTGCAATAACTTTAGGACAGGGATAACCTAGATCTTCTTTTTCGTTGAAAAGCGAAATGTTGATTTCTTTCATCTCTCTTATTAGCTCTTCCCATTCTTCTCGATTTAAACTTAAACAGTTTTTTCTTGAATCTTGTATGTTGACAATTGGAGATAAATTTAATCGAAAATGAAGCCCGGTATATACCTGTTTCGTAGAACAGCCATTCAGAAAAAATACCTCTTTTGACAGTATCAAATCACAAGGTTTAAGAATTTCTAAATCCATATCGAAAGATTGATTGATTGATTGATTGATACACCCGTACACTTCAATAGCTGATTACAAACTAACTGCTTTACACTAATCTTCCCATCTATGAACGGTTTACATCACTTATTGATATTATTGGAACAAATAGATATTCATACCGTGCTATATAGCTGTGTTTGCATATTCTCAATACGGCGAATTGTTTTTTCCGAGATGAAAATTCAGCAATTCTCATGCAATGCGGTGTGAAATGCTACATCAGGTAAAATGTGGAAAGTGTGAACGTCTCTCCATACAGTGCTTCCCAACTCTCTGACGAGGTAAGTTCATTTTTCTTCACTCTTAATAATCAATACTCATTTCCAACAATGATGGTTGAGTGAAGTGAATTGATTTCTATATTTTAATTCATTAACTGAAAATATCTACAAGAGGGATTTGTGTGAACTTGTATAGACAGTCTTAATGGTAACTTTAAAAAATATTATGGATTCTAAAATAACACTAACTAAGTATGTAGCCAACATAAACTAAGTCTACAATTTCTGTAGTTAGAAGACTTCAAGTTCGATGTTTTGTTTCTCATTTTGTTCTTAAACTTAATAATAAGTTACTTTATCTTAATAGTACACAAGTCTTGTATTATGAATGTAAAAATACTTCATGGCGAAGATTTAAGATTAACTAAAATTATAGATTTAACATTTCTTTTCAGGTTATTACTTATTTTATTTCAATTCTAATTTATTTCATTCTTTTCACAACAGCAGCAGCAGCAGTAGCCACAATAACAACAGCAAAAGCAACCGCAACAGCAACAGCAACAACAGCAACAGCAACAGCTGCAGCAACACCAACAACAGCAACCGCACAGCAACAGCAGCAGCAACATCAACAACAATGTAAGTAATTAATTTATGTATTTACAGTGTAAATTAAGTAGTAGTAGTAGGGAGTGAATATTTTTTAAAATTTAGATTTTGTTCGAATATTGAAGATATAGGTAGAGGAAATATCGCACGAGAATATTATGCTCTGTAATACCTCGAAGCTGCTTAAATATCTGATTTCGCTTTTCAAAAGTTTTGATAGAATGATCTTTTTACCGCATCTCGATAACTAATTTAAATATTATTTTAATAAAATAGATAAATTTACGAAAATATACATATATTATAGTTCAATCTATTGCTATCGGTTTTGAATAAATACATAGCTCAAACACGATGCGGGTGATTAGGGTCAAGAACTCAAGTGTAGCTAAATATAGTGAACTAAAGTAGTCTTATGTTTTAATTAACCGCATTTAATAAGAATTTAAGCATTAACATATTCATTTTTGAGTTACATCACAACCGTCGCTACAGACACCATTCACCTACCCAACATTGTAAGTTCAACTTTGATTTCGACAAAGTTAAATTTTTTCACGTTTTGTAAGAAAAATCTATCTCGATTACTAAAAAAAATAATTAAAAAAATTAAAATTAAAATTAAAATAAAAAAAAAATAGTTAAATTTGATCACGCCAGTAAGTAATACATTCTATATTTCTCTAACGACATTGTAACAATGAAGTCACGCACGCATATGATAAGAGTCAATGGCATTTAACCTTGAAGACGTATGTATAATCAGCTGATGACATGCATGTGTAGCATGACTATACTTAACATTTTCTGAAACAAAAAAATATAGTACTACGTTCACAAATCATTTTTATTTCATTCTTATCAAAATCAATAATTGCATTTGACGGAATTGAAAACATCATTATTTCACATTTTAATATTCATTTTTATGAAACTGTTTTTCAATAATATGGTTAAACACTGAATTTTATTGATAGATAACACTTAATTCACAATACAGAGATTGAATGTAGTATTTTATGTTAAACACATTTTACATTACGAGTACCCCTCACCTTCACACAGAAAGAAGTGATGTAAGAAATAACAAAGTTTAACATTCTTCTTTTTCTTCTTTCCAGAACAACATGGAAGCATTACAAAAGCAATTCAACGCTTGCAACGCATCCTATAAAAAACTTGGAGATTTGATCCAGTCGCAGAACTACGAAATAATAAAGGGGGAATTTAGTGTCACACCGTACGGTGACACTATTAAATTATATTTAACGGATGTTGACAAAAACAATGTTTTCGTCTACCTACCAAAAAGGTACATTAGTATATTTCCCGAAGTCTTTTTAACTATTATTAATTTGAGAGGGGGGGAGGATCCCCTATACCTACAGTAGGGGGGTTTAGGCCCAATAAACCCCACATCTGCGAATTGTGTGAGGGTTTTATTGGGAGAGTACCCAATTGGAGGAAAGGGGTACTTCCCCTAGTAGTGAATTTTTTAAAAAAATTTGTATTTTTTTTTTTAATAAATTTTTAATTGAACATCATATAATCTTTTTATTTAATGCCTAGATTTTTTTTCCTTAAAAAAGCGAAATACATCTTCATGAAATCAACTATTTTTAGATTGAAATTTAATGAAAAGAAAAAGGGGTTTTTTCGGATTCCTAAATTTTCCAAATTTTTTTTAAAAATTGTTTTACTTAAAAAACAATAAATTTAACTATTTGCTTACTTTTAACCTGGGTAGCGATTTTATTTTTCCTTTACTACCCCCATTTCCCCTCTCACACCACTACGTATAATTCACTATGCAAGAATTTTATCTCCAAGGGACAGCGAAGACTTCAGTTCGTAATACTAGTGTATGCGTTTTTGACCATAAGCCTGACAGCCCGGATTATTTTTCAGGTAGGTACGTCTAACTAGTAATTGGAAAAAAATCATTAAATGAAGTGTTATTTTAAAAGATTTTACATATTAGTTTCAAATATTTCAAATCTAATTGTGAAAAATAAATGAATACAATTATGTGATTCAATGAAGGGCAAGGTAAGTAATATTAAAAATTTCAAAAAATTTTGTATCCTTTTTTTAAAAGATAATTTCCTATTTTAAATATACATGTTTAAAGAAAGTTTTACAAAAATTTACTTTCCAAAATATTTCTAAAAAATCAATCAAGATTATCCCATTTTAAAGAAAATTAGGTATATACCTTTCAATTATAACATTTTTTTCATGAATTTTCTTTTGTTTTTGATTAAAATGGGAATTATCTTTAAAAAATTTAAGGGGAAAACTCAATTTTTTCAACAAATGATGTAAATAAGAGTATAGGGAAATATCATTGATATCTAGGATATTGTTAGAACCAGTGGCGTAGCTACCGCCCCCCCCAGCCCCCCCCGGGCTCGGGGGGGCCCCGGCCCGACAGGGGCCCCGGGGCCCCCGTCAGGCTACAGAGGGGGCCCCTTTATCTTTTCGAAAAAAAATTTTTAAGTAAAAAATCTCTCGAGAACTTTCCCCAAAAATTACATATTTTTTAAAAAAAAAAAAAAATACGCATAGTTCAAGTTGACAAAAAGAAGAAGAACGTATAACCAATTTTAATATTAAATTCAAAAAATGACACCCCTAAACAATTTGCACAATTTTGTCAAATCACCCATTTAACAGGCCAGATATCGTGAATGACTACTGTCAGTTCTGAATCTTTTTTTAATTTATAGAGAACTGGGCGATTAGAAGATTCCAATTCAGATTTTTGAAGGGGGTATTTACAAAAAAGCCTTTTCAGAGAAATCTCATTTTAAATAGTAATAACACGGTCCCTTACACTAATAAATATGACAACCCTTCTGTTGTTGACAGAGGGATGTTTTGATGATGGATGCAATTTTAGTTATGAATATCTTTACACTTTAAATGATCCCATGACTTCACACCATTTTTAATAACTCATAACATAGTCAGTTTATCATAAGTAGGTAAGTGATTATTTTTTATATTATTATTTGAAAGTGATGCAAGTAATCCATCCACTGTTGTTTTTGTCGTTAGATTTGTTGATTGGTGTGTGTACGTAAATGTATGCAAGTTTAAAAATGTGTATTTTCTGGGGTGTTTTCTTTTATCATTATTAGTGTTGATATTATTAATATAAACATAATGGTTTCAGTAAATAAATGTATTAGGGATGTCATCGAAATTCGCGTTTTAGGCCATCAAACATAATGTAGGGCCCAAAAATTTTTCACCTACGGTGTAAATGCCTCCGGCGGCTGGGGCTTTGCCCCAGACCCCAGCTATTCCGCGCAAGTCGCGGGGGGGCCCAGGAAATGTTGCTACGCCACTTGTTAGAACTAGATCGTTCTCTAATCACTTTATGCATATTTAGATTGAATGAAATCATACTTGACGAGCAATTCATCGAGGAAAAAGCTAGTGCAGTATTCGTTATTTTGAATTTAATACATAGTAAAGAATTAATTTTTCTAATTTTGTGAAAGAAAAAGTTTTGAAACGTGATAATAGGAGGTAAATTAACTGTATAATAAGTAGGTGGTATTAGCAGAAATAAATATCATTTTTCAGACGATTTATTCATACACATTTGGTGACATTCCAATAATCAATCAATATCTTTAAAATCAATACTGCTACCAACATGAATTGAAAATAAAATATTATATATTTACAATGATAGGAAAATGTTTAGGTACTCATTGGTAAACTTTTTAATGTTGGATAAAATTCTAGAGGAACATTCAAATTATTTAAATTAGAGCATCGTGCAAGACAGACAGAAGAGCATAGTTCATATCAGGTATTAAATGATATGAACAAGGTCAAGGATAACGTAGAGGAATAAGTTCATGATAATTGAGAAAATCTAAATTAAACACATTTATCGCTGGACAATTTAACATATTTTGAAAAAAACTTACACTTTGACACTACCTATAGTGTTAATAATACATCGAAAGAAGACTTCCAATATTGATAGTAGAAATATGACATTAGTGTTTCTCTTTCCACTCTATGACACTTTAAAAACAGAAATATATTTTTACGCGAGTGAGTTAAATTGAATTTATTTTAATAATTAGTGGTATTCATTTGAAATTTTATAGAATCATTAAAGGTATTATCTAAAGTTAAAACATATTTCGCATTTGGTAACTATTTAAAGGTTACAACATATTGCGAAATTTTATTAACAAGTGGTATTCATTTGAAATTTTATAGAACACATATTTTGCATTAATCTGGAAAATTGATAAGGGGAATTTTAATTCCTCAAATAAATAACAAAGATGCATTTCAAACCAAAGTATTACCTATTTAAGTTTTAAAGATATTTCAAATCAAAACGAGGTAAATGATTTGTCTATGACTTGAAAGTGAATTCTTAAATAAAGCTTTATTTAAAATGAAATATAATGAAATAAAATAAATAAACTGTATACAGGTAAGAAGATTTTTAATAAGAGGAGGGAAAAGCTAGTGGTATTCATTATTTAAAAGAAATATTTTACTTACAAAATTGACTCATAACAATAATCAAACAATATTTAAAAAATCGAGGTTGCAATTAAACACTATAGTAAAGTTTATCTTCATGAAAATCAATATCATCATCATGAAACGTAGATAAAATATAAACATTGCTATCGAAATGAAAAGTTGAGGAGTCAGTTAAATCAATTAGTACAAAAACTACGACAAGTTTATACACATGAACTTGTAAACTTTGTAATTTTTTATACTTGGGAGGTGGTATGTCTGTATGTGGATGGGAGATGATTCTTGTAAATCTTAATCTTCTTAGTTTGAAGTTGAATTCTATTGTATAGATACTTGTTATTTAAATAGTCGAAGTAGATTATTTAAGAAAATTTGTTCTCTTCTATACTTTTTTAACATTTTATAAATAACATTAAAGAAACGTTGGTGATGGGTTAACTCTGTGGATTGAGAAGTGCTTTAATAAAATGTCTTGTATCCGTCTTTATTAGGTAATCTCTGGTTGTCATCCCTTTTGTTGAGATTTTGTAAATGTCTCTCAATCTCCACAACCTCCCTAATAATCTGTGGGTAAACATGTTGAATCGCTACAAGATTGCACATGTTTTCAAAGTTGATTTCATAGCCTGTATCTTACGATGTTTAGCTAATGTTGAATTCTTATCTTGTTTGTCTACTACATTAATGTACTCTTGGAGTCGAACCGAAATCCCCCTACCCATTTGATCTGCATCAGATAGATTACTTCCACCACACGGAACTTCATACACATCTTGATCCTCTAATGGAATTTTATCATTTGCTTTCGATAAAGTGAAGTGATTTTCATATCGGTTGAAAAATTGTTTCAATATCATATTGTCTAAGCATTCTACTAATGATATCTGTAGAACCTCGAAAATCGGTAATTGGTAATCAATCGTCGGTAATAAAAATATTATTTTATTATAAATCGCACACAGTTTTACCTCAAAACATATATTTTCATATTTATTTTATTTGATATATATTTGTCAGAATAATAACCATCAACGTTAAACTTTCATTAAAAAGAAACAAGGATGTAAAAGAGAAGCAACATCTTTTTATTTAAATATATACTGTGAATAACACATGTTTGCACTAAAAATGCAAAAGTTTGGAGACTGCAGCAGTAAGAACGGTTACGTTGCGTAACAACCGGTGTAGGATTGCTTGACGGGAATATTTTCTGAATTATGATGACGAGTGAAAAAACATTGCGACAACGACAGATGTATGCAGTCTTATACTCATGTACGGATACTGAGATAACATTGGGTGAATAAAACTTTCAAAAACTTCGTTTTTAAAATTATAAAATGATGTGATGGGTGAATAATAGTGGTACAGGATGGTAGGGTGTGCTCATACCTATTGACGTATCCATTTTAAAATATGATTTAACGTGTGAAAGGGGAAATAAACTTACTTATTTGTAATTTGTTTATTTTATGTGAAAAAACATCTTCCGTTCTGCTTATAGAGTTGATATTATGCTTTAACTATTTACCAACAGTGTTGGTTCGAGAGGTCTCGGGTTCGAATCCCATCGAGATCAACAATCCCGGCTGAAGGTTAATAAAATAAATATATAAAAATAAAATAAATAAAAAATATTTAACTGTTTATGACGAAAGTTTTCTGTTTTCACACTCATTATAGAAGCTCAAGCAACAACAGAGTACTAAGCATAGTCAGATATTCTAGGTTCGAGTCCCAGTCAGGTTGTCTTTCAAGTACACATCACTTACACAGCAGACGTACACAATCACTTGCAACAAACATTTACAATGAAATAAATACAGTTTTAAGAGTCATTATAGTAACGTGGCTAGATGATTAGGGTTTGAGGCTCAGACAAGTCTACTTTCAAGACTATCTGATTACATCGAGCGAGCCGTGTGTAGCTTTAGTCTTGTAGGTACATAATAATAATAATAATAATAATAATAATAATAATAATAATAATAATAATAATAATAATAATAATAATAATAATAATAATAATAATAATAATAATAATAATAATAATTTAACATTGGAGGAGAAATGTTGAAGAGTACTCTTCCCTATTTACGTATTTATTTTAAAAATGTGTTTCGAGGTAAAGTGTGAGGGGATAATAAAAATCTAGATATTCTTATAACAAAAACTTTGTACCCGTTTTAGAGGTGAGACGAGATTTAAGCAACTACATCATTGAGAGTTTTTGTTCTCGCTTCGAATCTCGGTGAGGAACTTTGTGAAAATATATCACTTGTACTCACATACGAGAATAAATTCAACATTGGATAAACTTGAGTCCTAACAATGTCAAAGAGGATAGTGTACATGAGTATACTCGTGTCTTTATTTTTATTTATTTTATTTTATTTTTATTTTTATTTATTTTTTATTATTTTATTTTATTTTATTTTATTTTTTAAAAATTAAAAATTCATCTTCTATATAGTTAGGATGATATAATATCAATCGATGTGTGTATTGGAAATATATGTCTTCGAGAAATTCTACTAATGCAGTAGTAGTTTCATGTTCAAACTCGTCTGTGAGTGCAGAGATTTCGTTCCGTGAATAAGATATTGCAATTATTGAAAACCTCTGCTGACTAATCAGTCATGTAAATAATAATGGCAACGTTTTAAAAGTCTTATGAGAAAACGGAAATTGAAATTGTATGTCGCCGACGTTGTTTTTTCAAGTTGTGTATGACCTCATTCAGAAAATAAAATAACGAAGAGCGATCAAGTTAACGTTTTAGAAATTTAAAAATTAAATAACTAATGTTTTCACACTTGAATATTATAGCTCAAACAACAGCAATAGTGTAGATAGTATAGTCAGATGATCTGGGTTCGAGTCCTAGACAAGCTGACTTTCAAGTACACAACACTTGCAGCAAACATTTACAATGAAATAAGTACAGTTTTAACACTCATTATAGTAGCTCAAGCAGCAAAAGCTAAGGTAGCATAGCTAGATGATCAGGGTTCGAGTCTCATACATGTCTACTTTCAAGGGTGCCTTTCTCGAAGCAAATAGGGATATAATTATTGAAGGTAAATATACCTTGAACGGATATCGACTATTTGTACTAAAAACTGATACATGTAAAAATATTATCACGTGATAATGTAAACTAATGCTACGTCTAGGAGATTGGCTAAATCGTATTATAAATTATTGATTGACTATTAGAAGAATATAAGAATATTGTTGTAATATAGGAATACATATTTCATTTTGTCGATGATGACAGAATATTTCGACTGTGATTACGAAAGCTTATCATGAACATGTACTTGGGTATATTGTTTATGAAGTGTGGCCCCTAAATAAAAAACTATCCAAATAGAATAAAATTCGTATGACAAACGTATAATACTACATTGGAGGGTTATGAGACTTAGACTATTGACGGCTACGTCCCTCGCGACGTCATATTAGAAATTTAAAAAGTTTTTTCTTAAGCTAGCTTATGCTGGTTAAGCCCACGACATTTTGATTCTGCAGAATGCTTTTTGAATACTGAGGGTTATGAGACTTAGATTATTACCCTTCGCGATGGTATCGTTATATTAGAATACCGAGGGTTATTCCTTAGCGGTAAGTCTTTTGGTACATTCACCTGTGATGACGCTATTTTGGATTCACAGAATCATAGCTATAGTTCACGTCTTGTTATAAAATAGCATAGATTGTAACACGTGTATTGAAAATAATTATTCAAGTGAATAAAGTGCTGACGTCTTTTTCAAGTTTGTGCATGTCTGTAGCGTCTGATGGTTGGTGTAATAAAATAACACAACGCGGTTAGAAATTTCGCAAGTTTTTCACCTCCATTGGATTCAAATTTTAATAGTTGTCGCTTAGGACCATTGGAGTACGTTATTTTTCAAGTTTGTACATGTCGGCGATGGTGGAAATAAAATAACGAGCGGTAGTGAGCGAAGCATTTCATTCAAATAGTTTAGAAATTTAGCAAGTTTTTCGCTTGGAGTGGATCCACATTTTAATAGTTGTCGCTTAGAACCATTGGAGTATATTTATATATATGTATGCTGGTGACGTCATTCTGGCGTGACTAAAGCTATGCACGTGATCTGTGACGTAGGTGCACCTTCCGCACCTGCCTGCACCTGCGCTAGTGATGTCGCATACGTCCTATGGTAAATCTTAAATTTACTAAGTCTGTAACGTTGAACCCTCAGAACGCTATTTGAATACCGCGAAGTGAAACACTTAAGAGAAGCTATTAGTTAATAGCCTGTGTGACGTCATGAGGAGGCGTGGTTTATCTGAAGCTATTATAAGTATCACCGATTAACACAAGCCATATGCATATGTCTTGGTAGCCGAGTGGGTAAGGCGATGAGCTAGTAATCCAAGGTGTCCGAGTTGATCATGGTTCGAGACACGGTAATCTGACACTTTTTTTCAAGGTCGCTTTCAATTGGAAATAAATATGAATTAAAAAATAAAATATATCGGTGAAATTCAAAGTACCTAAAATGGTTACTAGAGCGCGCGGAACGCCAAGAAGTGGCGCGATATTTGAAAATTCGAAAATGGTGACGAGGACACGGCAAAGATGACGGCGAAACTAAAATGGCGGCTGAGCTAAAATGGCGCTCGAGCTAAAATGGCGGCCAAGATGGCGGCGGAAATTCAAAATGGCGGCCGGAAACACGTGACCGGAACCAAAATGGCGGCCGGAAACAAGATGGCGACCGGAAACACGTGACCGGAAGCACGTGACCGGAAACAAGATGGCGGATGTCACGTGACCGGAAGTGCACCTTTGCACCTGTGTGCACCTGTGCCAAAACCCTCTGTTCTTACCTACTGCCCTTCTAGCATTTACAGATTTTATCTATAAAGGGATTGACAAGCGGAATGGTAAGGTTGGAGCTGTTTTTGTTGATCTTAGGAAAGCATTTGATTCAGTACCTTTTTTACCTCTTTTAATAAAACTAAAAACCAGGTATAACATAAGTCCTTATTTGTTATCAATATTGGCGGATTACTTTTTAAAAAGAAAAATGTTTATCAATCTTGCAAAATATAGTTCAAAAGTATTCAATATATTTTGTGGAGTACCGCAAGGATCAATATTAGGACCCCTTTTATTTATTCTTTACATAGATGATATATCTACTATAATGGGAGGAATCAATTATATTTTATATGCTGATGACTTGGTCTTTTATTTAGAAGGTGTGGATGTTGAAGAGATTGCAAGACGTCTTCAAGAAGTTTTAAAGAGGATGGATGATTGGTTTAAAACTCAGGAACTTGATATTAATTATAGTAAAACAAATTTTATGATTTTTCATAAGGCTAATGATAGAAGCATGAATGATATTCATTTGACGTTGAATTGTAATGGTAATCTAATTTCTAGAGTATATGAATTTAAATATCTTGGAGTTTTCTTGATTGTATTTAAATTTTAAGAAACATTATGAATATGTATGTAATAAAGTATCATCAGCAATAGGAATTATAAGTAGAATGAAGAGGTTTGTAACAGAGAGAATGTTGAGGTTACTTGTAGATTCTTATATTCACTCTATTATTGATTATTGTTTAGTGGTTTGGGCAGTAAGACCTTCTACCGAATATGTTGTACTTCAGAAGAGAATTGACCATCTGTTTGATTCAATTCCTATGAGCCAAGATTTACAATCTGATTGCTTCACGATTGAGGAAAGAATGAAATATAGCGTACTGGTAAATACATACAAAGTATTGAAAGGTATGTATTCAGGTATTTTGTTGATCGTGATAGAAATTCTATTCTAATGAACTCTTTGAAAGTTCCTAAATTAATTTCTGAATCATTAAGAAAGTCATTCTTGTACAGAGGAGTATCCTTTTGGAATTCAATTTCTTATGATATTAGAAGCCAATTTACTGAGCTAGGAATAGTACAATTTAAAAGTAAAATTGAAGCAATGATAATGAATCGAAGAACAAAGAAGAATTGATTTTTACTATTTATTTGTGGGGCATTGTCTCTGTGTTTATGTAATGTTAATTTATCTTCATATGTTCTTATTCATGATTTTGCTGTTCTCTTTGTTTGTTCATTATTGCTTTGATTTTGATGTATTCAATGTATTTTCAATTGATATTTTTCTGCCTAGATTGTCTGGTTGCTGCCCACTGGTGGAACTTGCAACTTGAGTTAGGTGTCCTGTATCATTGCTGTGATCAGTTTTTGACTTGAACAATTTTAAATAATTATATATCTGATATAATTATATATTAGAGTCAAGATCTTTTGCACTAAATTGTTATCAAGATTTGAACACAAGAATGATGGTTGAACACAAGAATGAAGATTCGCGTTCGGTGGTTTCTTCCGCGAAAGATTGATTACTCCCTGATTTGCTGTTCCTGATTTTTGGCAAACCTCATATTCGTTTGAGTGGGATCGTCTAATAAATCAGTTTTTTTCTTTTCGTTTTTTTTTTTTTTTATGTTTTTATTTTTTCTTCTTCTTTTTTCTTTTCTTTCTTTTTTTTCCTTTCCTTTTTTCTTTTTTCTTTTATTTTCTTTTTCTTTTCTTTTCTTTTTTCTTTTCTTTTCATTCCCCACCCCCTTTTTTATATATTCGATTCATTCATAAATTGCATTTAATATACTTTTTATTTGTTATCAAATTTGTTGAATATTTAATGCATTGTTGTAATATTACTATTTCAAATATTTACTTAAATGTAGTTCATTGTTGTGTCTGCATCTATGTAATTAGATTTATTTAGTTGTCCTCCTTTGTAAATCAGTTTTTATAACTGAATAGGATAGACGTTAAATAAATAAATAAAATAAAAAATACACAAAAAAACGAGCTAAATTTTTTGGGGGGTCAGTGAAATTAAAGTCTTCGCTTCGCTCATCCAATTATTATTATCATTATCACTATTATAGTACTTTTACACATTGTTGGCTACTTTTTCCTGTAACCTATCAATTTAGTTTGTCCTGGTTCAGTTTCAGTGCAAGTAAAAGAGATATTATATCTACTTGTTCACAATTCCACCCATCCACCATCCACCCATCCATTTCCACCCGTCCGACTGGAGGCTGTTATAAGATAAGATAATAAAATCTACAAAATCGTTTTTTGTTATTTTTTGCTGGTTTAACTATATTCATGGCTGCATTAGGGGCAAATTTTAAATTTGTTTAAAAAAATTATAATTCATGCTCTCTCGACTTTGAGACTATTAGGACTAATTATGAGAATTTTGGCAATTGCTTTACCAAAATTGTTTTTTTTTCATTTATTAACTCGCGATTATATAAGGCTGTATTGTCGATATGTGCTGGGGAATGCTTTAATTCAATAGGATACAATTTATGTAGTAAAAACGGTAAAGACAAGACAATTATAGTGAAAAATAAATATTTCGTTTAAAAATAATTGGTGATTGACATATGGCTAGTTATGTTTACCCACAGAGACCTACCTACCTGTTATTATATTCACCAGGGACCTGTTGTAAGTCAGGCACAAGATAGCGCAAATTGTCTCGGTTGTCAGCTGCTATTATAGATTCGAGATATTAAAATTACTAGGCCGCTTCGCGAACGCTTTTTTGGTCGCGTTGATGGATGAGATATTTTGTTTTTAGTATGCGTGGGATCTATTTACTTCTTCAAGTTCCATTACAAAATAATTTTTGTTGAATAAGGGTAATTTTTATAAAGTAGAACTAATTTTTATGGTAATTAGAATGTCAAATATCTGTAGGCCCGAAGATTGCTTTATGAACGGATTGTATGTGATTGTTGTCAAGTTTTTATAGTTACTTCTTAATTTTTGTTATACATCTAAAAAAAAAACTCATATTAAAACCTTTATTTCTTTGGATTCTGGCTAACTTCTCTAACCTTTTCTTTCAAAATGTACTACAGCACCATAACCTTAATGTCCATGTAAAATATGACCGTTGTAGCCCCAACCGTTCGGTCATAATCGGCTCAAATGTCACGAAAATATCGCACTAAAAATCGAAAAAAATCGTAAAAGTACGATATTCATGAGAAATATTTCTTCGATTGTACCCAAAAACGTGGCAGGTCTAAGTTCAGAGATTTCGAAGGTCCCCTCCAATTTTCATCAAGATCGCATATACCGTTTGCCCGGTAGAGAGCGAACAAACAGACAAAAATACAAACAAACAAACAAAAAAAACATTGGGGCTAAATTTTTTTAGGGGTCAGTGAATTTGAAGTCTTTGCTTCGCTCATCCAATAATTCCTTTCCAGTACACTAGATGATTTAGATAGCGCGCGTAGCTGTCAAAGTAGCCAACATGGCCACTCTTTCTAGCATAGATGTAATCGCCACTCTTTCTAGCATAGATGTAACGGGGAGGTCCTCCAAATCCCTATACCGCCCTGGGTTAAATAAAAAGTCGGTTTTTGGCGTTTGGAATGTAACTTTCCGCGCAACTCTGTGTTTCGATTGATGGAACTACTTCAATAAAACTACGTCACTTTTCTACTAGTAGTCAACAGTCGATGACGACAAATGGCGGAAACGTCAAAATATTAAATACGATCGAATGTTGGCGAATGTTTTCGCATAAAGTAAACTCTTTTTATTGATGAGGATATTTCTGATGTAGTAGACCTAAGCCTAGAACCTAGGCCGACAAAATGTATTGTTTACTATTTCGATTTGAATGCCAAGGGCGTACTTACGTCTGAAAACTGTATTGTAGCCCTGACCTTGGGCCTAGGCTACACTTACGTCCGTAAGGCTCAAATTAGTCATATCTCGATTAATTTCGCACGAAAATGTCAGTGACGCCTGCGCAACACTTTATAGTACAAAAATAAATCAAAAGTAAATCGTTTTAAAAGGCTAGGGCCCTGGGCTAATATAATTGGAATAAAATTGAAGTTTGACGTTCCGTCTGTTGTTTTGTTAATTGCATTGTCACTGCATATCGATAATCTACTGACCGTATTTAGCGTGCAGTGCCTTCATTAGTTTCACATTTGAGCCGCCCTCAGCGCGCAGAGCGTTAGATTCCGTTTTGACTTGGGAGTAAGGGGACCTCCCCAAAGGGGAAACTTCTTTATCGACTCTGATGTAACCCATAAAGGAAGGAATACCAAATACTAGGAAAACGCTAAAGTCCCGCCGCGTTGATGGATGAGCTTTTTATAGTTTTTAGTTTGCGTGGGATATCTTTACTTTTGCAAGTGCTTTGTTTTGTTGCCTACGCATTGTAGGTGATTGTTGTCAAGTTTCTATTGTTTCTTGTCAATTGGTATTATTTACCGTAAAAAACTTATATTAAAAGCTTTATTTCTATAATTTCTGGCTAACTTTTTCAACTTTTTCTTTCAAAATGTACTACATCACCATAACCTTAATGTCCATGTATAATATGAACGTTGTAGCTCGACCCGATTGGTCACAATTGGCCCAAATATCACGAAAATATCGCACAAAAAATCGAAAAAAATCGTAAAAGTACGATATTCATGAGAAATATTTCTTCGATTGTACCCAAAAACGTAGCAAGTCTAAGTTCAGGGATTTCGAACGTCCTGTCAAATTTTCATCAAGATCGCATATACCGTTTGCCCGGTAGAGAGCACAACACAACAAAACAAAACACAACAGACAAAAATCCCCCCCCCTCCCAAAAAAAAATCAAACAAACAAACAAACAAACAAACAAACACCCGAGGTAAATTTTTTGGGGGGTCAGTAAAATTGAAGTCTTTGCTTCACTCGCTTCGCTCGCTACGCTCATCCAAAAATTAATAAAAGGAAGGCTACTTATTCCTTATATTCTCAATATTATTGTTTTTTAACACTTTGTTAATTTGTTAACTTGGATCTAAAAAAAAAAACAGTTATAAAATAAGATTAACTCGGGATTAATGGTGCGACATAAGAAATCGGACCTAGAGAAATCGGAGTAGAATCATGGTCGACATTTGCGACAGTGTGTCAAAACGTTTTTGTCATAAATAGTCTTTTTACATTCGAATACCTATACTCACCTAATGAGTGATGACTGACATGAACTGTCCCTGATCAGGTTTCCTCAGAAGATTTGCAAATTAAAGAAATGGTGTAGGCCCCTAAGCTAAATAAAAATAAGTGATTTCAAATATCTCAATGACTGCATATCCTGTCAGAATAT